>JAECUM010007190.1:0-54358 GCA_016617855.1 Megalonaias nervosa | reverse complement strand
TGGCGCTATATATATATATATATATATATATATATATATATATATATATATATATGAAAGAGAATTGGGTGGGTGTTTCATTAAAACCTTGATAAGTTTTTCAAATCTGCTTCCTTTCTGGTGGCTTAGTGGTTAGAGCGTCCGCCTCGGATGCGGGAGGACGTGGGTTCGAACCCGGCCGGGTCATACCAAAGACTTTAAAAAATGGTACTAACAGCTGCCTCGCTTGGCGCTCAGCATTAAGAGGTTAGTGTTAGGACTGATCGACCTGGTGTCAGGATAATGTGACTGGGTGGGACATCATGCCACATGTCTGCAGCATGATGCCCCAGTGCTAGACATCACTATAAACTGTCACACTGCAGACATCGTAGCGATATGACAGAAAAATTGTTAAAGCTACGTTAACACTCTAAATCACACACACACACTTCTTTACAAGAATGTTTAGTACTATTTTAAAAGCCCATGAGATATTTAGGAGTGGTAGCTTACTGGTGGTCAATCCATTCGCCTACCCAAGACTCTACCATATCTGGAACCTGCACCTGTATGAGGAATTAATTTTATTTTTGCAGAATTTCATCCGAGATGACATGTATTTATATTTCTTATGAAACAATCCACATGACAAATTACACTGGGTTGCTTTTCTTATAAGTACAACGTAAGATCTTGGCGTTGTCGCTGAAAATTTTGTTAGAGTTACTCATAAGCTTAACGATTCGATGATTTGTCAAGCGGGGTAAACTGATATTCGGAGCAATGCTGATGAAATGAAATCAGTGTGCATCATTCTAGTTTGAGTGACATTCAAAAATCTATTTTTATTGACTTGTTTTTAATGCTATGTATGCATAATGTGCATTATGTAACGTGTTTTACGTAACCAGGTTTACAAGCTTTTCTTCTGGCGGAATATTTTCCATGTTTAAAAGAGCGTCAATTCTTATGGTTAGGACGATTATAAAAATAAATGAACTCATGACACTGAAGGTATTCAACGCACAATATGTTTGATGAATGGTAATTCTCATACATGGAAAACCTAGATATCACCGGGATAGACTTATTTTTTATTCGCCGTGCTTCCTTGTTATTCTTGACTGCTTAGGGCTCACTGGACAGTTTATCTGGTGAATTTTCAGCCGACAATGACCTATTGCAGAAAAATGAGAATAATTTTACACTGAAGATACAAATAAAACCAAACTAATGATTTTTGTAGAAAGCATGCATGTGAGATTTTGACTGCGGCAATCAGGTTAATTCCTTATACAACTGGTGGCTTTTATATCGAACCAACACTGCCACCAACCCCTCTTTATTACATTCATTTTTGACAGTAAAGTGCTATTTTGACTATTTTCCTGTGACAAGGCGGCTAAAAGAATCAGCATGTGCCTTATGCATAAATAAAGTTCACTAGTACTATAACAAATTAGCATACTTTTCATCACCCCTCAACCATCTCGATTTTTAGATATTTACCTCTGTAGCAGACATACGTAAATACGTAAGCCAAGTCGGCTGTTCATTTGCAGTCCAAGTTATGCATTTGATCTGCAGTGCTAGTCTAACTGTGACAGGCAGTCACCAAACAAGCCAACCCATTTTCAAGCCTAACTCAAAGTAAATCTAAACCACATTACAGATTTAGCTTCTGTGTGAACTTATAAATGCTAGGCTTGTGATAATTAGGTTCATGCCTTCTACCTTAAAAATTAGGGAGGTGTCAAAATACGAAACTATCCAGTGAGACCTTATATTTAACCAGTCCAGATTTCACAGTTAATTACGTTCAATGACTACAAAGAAAGGCGGGTCTTGCTTTCAATAATATCCTTTTTGTTCAGAAGTCAGGCTGTATAATAAAGACAAATAGAATTGGTTGTTAAATTTCTTTCAGTGCCATGCATGAACTGTTCGCTGAAGAACACCAGCTGCAATCTACTTGTCTTAGAGAAATATACCATGGAATTAGGATTCACGCAGATATAATCTATCAATGAAACTTCATATCAGTATCATATCAATATCCCGAGAGAGAACGAGCGGGTATTGTACTAATTCTTTGGGAGAAACAAGATTTTGCTTACGTTCATGAGCTAATAAAGATGCAGTTGAGGTTTTTGTGATATTCGAAGGTTTTTAATACTTGAAAAATAGCCTGAATGCTGATGGAGGGAAAGGCTGTATAAATGGCAGTATATACACCTCGTGCGAGAATCAAGTGTAACGTCTGCAGCCTCAGTACCAACAACGATGCCTCACAAGTTTGTCTCTTCTGTGAAGAGTATTACTGTAAGGACTGTAAAATTATTCACCTCGGAATGAAGATGTACAAAGGTCACCAAGTGGTGACGATCGACAAAGAGGCGTGTCGTGCATGCAAATGGGAGGTCGCTGGGTATATGTGTGTGGAATGCCAGGAATGTTATTGCAGATCGTGCAAACTTAAGCATTTGATGATGAAACTTTCCCGGAAGCATAGCGTGAAAGACCTACGTAAACTAAATACGTCTTAATTTGTCAGTGACACAATGACAATCACTCTAATACAGTGGATGTTTAAACAAATAATAAACATGGAATGTCTATACGTTGCAGTAAAGTATCCATCTATTATTTTTAAAGCCATTTCTTCTTCTTTCAGCTGGACCTATTTGCTATTTTCAAAATGGATCTGAATAATTATACACGTTTCTACAATTATTATCTTATTACGAAATATTCATGTTATTTTCAGTCTTCAAAGATAATACTTATTCAGATTGAAAAAGAAATAAGAGAAATCAGAAAATATCGTGACTTTATTATTAGCTTAATCAAGCATTTTCCAAACTTTATTCTTTTTTCTTCTTTTTTTATTTAAATGAATTATATCAAGACACTGTATCATTATATTTTCTGGTACGTTTCGTCCTCTTGCACAATTGTTAACGACATATCTTTTTCAGAAGAAACAATATCATCTGAGCGTGTGCATTTTACAAGCGAGTTTGATATTCTTTTATATTCGTTATCTTTCTTTCTTTCTTTCTTTTCTCGTGGTTTCCTTTTATTTATTTATTTTCTTTTTCTTTCCTTTATTGTAATTGGTAGCACGGACATATATGAGTCAAACATTCAGAATAAGAAACTATATATATATTATTTTCTAATAGTCTCTACATAATCAGTAGCGTGCTGACGTGCCTTTATGTGTGTGTGTGTGTGTGTGTGTGTGTGTGTGTGTGTTTTTCTTTTGTGTGTTTTAACGGCACTTTTAACGCATTGCTGACTATTATATTCCGAGGAAATAAGAGCCATACGCCTTTCCCAGGGACACATTGAGGTAGCGAGCAAGAGGTAAGCCTTGGTGGGTACTGAACCCTTTATCATCGAACTACGCTGTATTAACTGATCTGCCTTGGTTTCCCACAGATACATGAACTTTAATATATACACAGATGCATTAGAGTGGTAACTCTCTCATTGATTAAATGTAATTGAGTCATCTAAAGTTGCGGAGTAAGTAAATATGGATGAAAGACCAGATATAATTTCGAAAAGATAAATTTGGCAAGATCTATTTTTTTCCAAAAGATGTAAAATTCAAAAGAACTTTGACTAATGCACTATGCTTGTCAACATATTGTACACATAGTTCCTATGTCAACCTAAATTGCGGTCTTTGAAAAAGGTGTCAACAATGTAATAAATACCATACAAGAATGCAAAGTGAGGCCAGGTCTAAAAATGTTCTGTGCCAGTGAAAAGAATAGATGCACCATGTGAATCAAACTGAATGAGTACCTCATATTAGGACTAAGCTCAAAGAAATCGGCCGAGACCTATAGTAATTATATTGTCCGTCCAACCAGCCTGGTTGCTGGTTGTCAGTCCTTTCGTCATGAACGCTATTTCAGCAAGATCACTTTCCTGGAAACGTTTTTGGATATTAACCAAACTTTTGTTATGCAACGTCATAATTATCAAATATCGAAAAGTTTTCGATTGTCAGCCTTCGATAAATTAGTTAATATTTGGCTTAGCTGTATCGAGGGTATATGAATTTCAGTGAAATTTGGCATGCTACACTGTATTAATTAATCTTTTAATGGCTTTATTTCCAGAGCTCCATAACATCATGTACAGAACATATGCCTCTAGTTTTCCCGTCCTTTTCAATTTGGTTTCCGCTGCACAACTTTACCAAGGTTTGTTGGATTTCATCCAACTATGGCACGGTGTATTATATTGTTAAGCGGTTGAATTAGTACAGTTTCCTCGTTCCTGCTGTTGACGTCGATTTCAGCACTATTTCTTTACCAAGAATTGTAGACTGAATTGCTTTTGACAAATTTGGTTTGCAGCTGTTATATTGTCATTTTGATTTTGCAGCATTCCACGACATCCTTTACATGAGTTATTCTCCTTGATTATCCGTCATCCTGGCTTTGGGTTTTGCAAGATAACTTTACCAAGAATGCTTGAACTTTAATCAGGTTTTCCATGTATCCTTACACCGTGCGTAACATTAATGAAAATATAATTTCCAACTTTCCATACCATTTGGATGAAATATGGATCGTCTTTTTCAGCCACCTAATTTAATTTTCTACAACATAACTTTTCTGACTTGAAGAGTTGGAACAAATTAAGCATGCGCCTTAATAATGATAAGGCTTTCGTATAATTAACTTCTAGTTTTCCTTGACATAACTTGCAGAAGTTATGGCCCCTTACTGGCGTCCTCTTGACGTTGGTTCTTCCGTATCGCTTTAAGAACGCTCGACGGATGTATGTAAATATAAAATGAGGGTTTATATTGACGAGGCGTTGAATTAATTTCATATCCAACTTTAATAACTACAGCTTCGATGACACTCTTTTCTCTTTTTAGTATCATCTTTAGTTTCCTACAACAACTTTATTGAAGGCTCTATTCAATTAGTGGCAGCGCGAGAGCTACGGTTTGTGAATGGAAAGTTACCTCCAAGCATTAGGCGAAAGAGGGTACTGTCGGGAGCCTTATTTGTTTTTTTTTTTCGGAGGCAATTCTTCACAAAACTTAGAACTTATTTGGGCGGGGGTGGGGGTGGGTGGGGTAGGCTAGTAGCTTAAATAAAAACTGTTCACTGTAGCCTGTTCGTACTCTGTAGCACAGTAGGGGCTCAATTAAGCACATGACCCTGGGAGACTCAAAAAGGACGTCATTGAAGAAAATTTTCCCCAAGCGCATCGAATCCCCGCGCCACCACTGTACTGAGCAAATTGTTGAAAGCGGAATTTTGCGATATATGATAGCTATTAGCATTAGCTTCATTAGCTGGCCAAGAGGAAGTCTACCATATGTTAACGGGTGTTTGTGATTCGCTGCCACTAATCTCTCTCATCCACTATGTGATGTTATGTTCATAAAACCGTAAAAGGTACTTTCGGGTCATGCAACAGCGGAGTCAAGACTTAAAAACTAATCAATGAATTGTACAGTGAAAACGGTCGTTCACTTTGCACGTATCAAATTTATTAAAATCTTAGAACATGATCTGACTTGTTGAACGACTTCTTATACAATCTCTGGAAATGAGATAAACACAAAAGCAAACTATTATCTAATAAAGCATTATTGGTATTTCGGCATAATACTTTTCATGCATATTATCAAGTCCTCACCATCAGTGAAATAGCAGAGGTACCCGTAACTTAAGTTGTATTCGTCTTTCCTAAAAGCTAAAAGGGCCTTCTCAGGATTTTTTTTATCATGACACTCCACCACACAAAAGAGAGATGGCTGTGGAGATTTATGTTACTATAAGAGCACTGACCCGCGTATGGTACCACCAAAAGTATTCAGCAAGTTATGGTACGTTACAATCTTCGTTAATTCAACAAGAATCATTGAAATTAACTGGAATTTAAAAAATATGTTAAAGCTGTATACATACATACATACATACATACATACATACATACATATATATATATATATATATATATATATATATATATATATATATATATATATGAGAGAGAGATTTAGAGGCGTAGAAGATGTGGTTGAAAGGAAGATTTAATATAGGTTGCTTTTTCCTGTCTTTACAATTTATTTCTTTATATCTGTCAGTACACGTTGGCGTTAGAACATGAATCTAAAATTCACATTCCAAAATTCTGAATCGTCTTGATTTTCTGTTCAGAATCTAGTTTTACTGCCCACATTTTAATGAGTGTAAAAGCTGTTCTTACGTATTCTTTTATAAATACTTACTACACATTTTTTCAGTTGGCACTGATCATCATAAAATCAATTCGGTTTCTTTTATTCACACTCTTCTGATTTACAGTACCTACCATCCTCGTGCCCAATATTTAACCAAAGCAAGTACTATCTGCATGCACTCGCTAAACCAATTTTCAAATTTTTTTTTTACCCAGTAAGCACGTGCAAATCTGTCCTGTACGGGTTATTGGGTTATTATCTTTTTCCTATGACGCGAGTGTAGCTCCTTGATAGTGATCACAGGACAACATCAAACCGTCTTTTTTAAAAATTAAATAATATAATTCAAAAAGCACGACATTCAACGACAAAGTGCAGATTTGGTATGTTAAAAATGCCCTGATTTCATATGTAGATGTGGACGGAACGATTTGATACGTCAAAGTCAAGGTTATCGAGGCTGGACTTTGACTGTACATCTTAATCGTCTATAACCAGACCACCTGCACGGAACAACAAATTTTGCTCAAGGGAATCGCTCTTTACCAATGCTGCACTTATATGACATTCAAAACAGAGCCAGGATTGCTTGTCTCATATTTGCTTTAGGCTGACTTATTCCAGAGACTGCCGCGAATGGGTTTAGCAATGACTCTTTTTGACTCTCTTTGGACAGGGCGTCAATGCATCATAGCTAAATTACCCCCTCCCCCAAACAAAGATTAAACAAAAGCTGCATTACTTCCACAGTGGATTTTTAATTAATATTACGAGTGTATTCTTTGCAGCGTAAAGCAACTCCAAGCTACCGTTTTGTAACCAGAATTCAAGTTTAGTTGTTGAATTTTGGGATCACCCCTGAAATTTGATCTAAAATGTGTATTCAGAGAAGCGTGGGTTTAGGTAACGAGACTCACTGAAACTTGTATACATGCACTGATTTAAAACTATTATCTTCATTTGTTTTTATTTAGTCCACTACACTTTTATTTGCAGACTCGGTCTAAGATTGGGCGCAAATGGTCCTTATAGCGACACGTTGACAACGAGGACACGTTCTGTTCTGTCTACATGTTGATAACGAGGACACGTGCTGTCTACGTGTTGCTTTTCCAACCTTGCACCTACTTATGCACCAAACGCTAAGTCAAAAGCAGTACGATCAGGCTGTACAGCGACATTTCACTGGAATTTGTTCCACTGTATAATGGCCGACGGAATATATCTATAAGTGACCATTACCTGAATATTGGGAGGAATAATGAATAGCTCATATGTCTGTTTAATTTGCTTGGTTGTCGATTTAGAAAGTGATCAAATAATATCTACGAGGTTTTAGCGCGATTTTGTCGAACATGATCAGTCGAACATTTGTGTATCTGACTGAAGTAATCCCCTGTTTGTTTTCCATATATGTTACATTATTATTTTGCGAGTAATTATTTTTCACACATAAATACGCTCGACTTAGAATTTTTGGATTTTTATTTTATTTTATCTTTGTAATCATTTGTATCAGGTACGCCAAAACCAGTAACATTTCTCTAACGTCTGAGTGTATATTTTCAATATTGATTCTAAACGTGTCCACTACATTGATAACTGTTCAACTATCTGCGCTCATTTACCATCTACACTTTTTAACTCTCTGATTGCAAATACTTCTTTGATGATCTCTTTTTTCATCTCTATATTTTCTAAATAAATTTGTGTCTCCTAGTTTTCAAACTTTGTATTTTTAACTGAATTGGCAGCGTAGATCTGGACTTTTCGGACCAACACTCTGTGAAAAGTAACGGTACCGGTCCCTTTGGTGCATATCGCTTTTTCCTCATTGTTGAAACGCTTTCTAATACATTCTATATTGATCGACATTGCTTCTTGACTACATTGACAAATAATGGCTGCGCCCTGAAAGAAGAAAGCACGCCCTGATTCAATAGGTTTAAGTGATATACCTGCGGAATGTAAATATAACGTAAACTTATTTGATGACCAGGCATACATGTCCATTTTATAAATAATTTAAAGATTATTGAATTGAAGGCATTTATCTTAACGTATTTTCCAGATCTTTACCTCGTACATTTTTGGACGTTGTTAATGAAACACAAATGTTACCGACCATATACATATAAACCTTTAGAATGGTTGTACTTGCATGGTTTCACTATAAAGTTATAAGTGTACGCTTTTTGTTTTCTGCGGACAACCGGGATTTCGTAATATCGGGGTATTCGGGAAGAAAGTTGATATATAACGGACGGCTGTGGTATCGTGGGTCTTAAAGTTTGCGATTGGCGAATACGTAAATAAAAACACTTACTTTGAAAATATTATTTATGTCTATTTGTCTGTTCTTTGCTCTATACTAAAATGCATTTAATTTTTAGTTTAAATCAGATGATTGCTGGAAACGGTTGATAAGCAGACGCCACATAGATTCCAGGTTCAGCTAACGGAGTTTCTCTGATATTGTGGTAACACCGAAAAAAAACTTATTTTTACGATGGCATATACTTGTCCTAATTTTGGGAACTTGGTGTATATGTTGCACAAAGCTTAAATCAGCTTGTAAAATAGATGCTACTTCCATGGCACTCATTCTACCACCTGTGCCATGCAACAGAAACTTATTATAAGAATTAAAAAAAGGCATCTGTAACTACAGTGACAGGGAGATTATGTGGGGATTGTCAATAAGAATGGACCACCAACATGAGCATGAAAGTGCATGTCAACCTCAGACAGTTGAAACTAGCAGTGTTACAATGAAAAGTAATAAATCGTGTACAAAAAGTTTTAAAGTCAACACCTTTCAATTGTGAAAGCCACCAGAAAACAACAATCATCCATACTTGAAAATTTGACTCTTATTTTCTACCATAGATTTGATTTCTTGGTTCTTGACAAATACGTTAATCATATGATCTGGCTCTCTAATAAGATCATTGGCCATTATCATACAAGAAACTGGTTAACCGATTTGTTACAGTGATAGCAATTTTAAGAAGTATATATCTATATACACACTGCTTGGCATTACAAGAGGTGTAGATTTATGCCTGGGTTTGTCTTGTTTTCTGACACTGCTGGTTGTGGTAGAGAATAATTGTGCATTTTCAGTTGTAATAGAAGACCATCTGCCCTGTAGATATTCTGTATTTTCTGTACGTTTTTCCGATGGCAGCTTTACATAATTTCTTTGGTGCCAGGCACAAGCTGCAGATGATTATAATTCCTGTAGGAATGGCTTCTAGTGTTGGAAAAGAATCAAAACACTGAAGAGACTAAAATATTCCTGGAATAGTATAGTCCCATGGGCTGAAAAATGTGACGATAATGGATCATTAGCTATGTGCAAATGGTATCACAAAAAAGATTAGGATTTTGATCATAAATGTGCTCTGGAGAAAGTTGTTAACGATTGTTTTATAAAAAAAAGTGATTGGAGCATGTTGTGCTGCTTAACAATGAAATGAAAAAAGGGAATGGAATATGGTCATTTGTCTCAGTTATCAGTGTCTTGGAAAATTTATTGATCTGAAATGGAACGGACTTAATAGAGGAATTTAATTAATAATATACCACTCCCTCGATAACTCGTGCCCGGATAACTCGCGAACCCACTTATAACGCAGTGTCCGGCATGGCTCCCGTTTTTTTTTCCAAAGAAAATGTATTTTAAAATGTGCTGAACGTTAAAAAAATCACGATAAGAATTGATAAATTGGTAAATTGGACCTTGATACAAAGCTCGTTTTGTCATCGAAAATGGTGATTATAGCCCGTAAAGATAGAATCCATATTGTGAAATTTGCAAGTTCTAATAAGATATCACATATTATGTTAATTTTTTTGAGAGAAATAGTTGTCAGTACACTGTAAATAAACAGTCTCATGAAACAGCGATCAACGAAAAATTCTGGTAAATGCTAACAGGTGGCAACAGAATGAAATAAACACCAGTTAAATATCTTGCTATGTGAAATTCATGTTCTAATCCTTTAATTTTGCTTCAGTGTAAACACTATAATCGCAACATATTCTCTTCTATGAAAACATGAAAAGAGTCAATTGACCGTCACATCGAAACCCGTGAGTACTTCTGTGAGAACCTAATTACATGCCGGCTTTGTTTTGATCAACAACTTGGGGAAGTGTTTGTTGCATTAAAAAAATCAATTAAAAGAGACCTGTGTTGTTTTATCAGTTTGAATATGTCTTTTGTATTAAATCAAGCAAGGGAAGTACAATAAGAAAAAATTCAAAGCCATGCCAATAGGAGCATAAGTTCTTGTGGTCATTACCATTCTCAAAATTCATTTGATTTCATCAATCAAAAATGGTTTCACATTTTTATGTACTTAACATCATTAAAGTATGTAATATCAGTAATGTATCCTAATCATTTGTAAATGTGATCATGGAGAGCAAAGGAAGTAAGTGAAAGGTGTGCTCAGTCACTGAAAAGCTGTGTATCATAGATATGGTTCATAATGGTGAAGCAAGATCCGACGTTTGCAATGAACTAAGAATTGCTGAGTCGACATTTAGAGGATGGCTTAAAGATGAGCAGAAACTTCGGGATTACTTACATGATGTTGATTCAGATGATGGGATCAAACAAAAACGAGCACGGACTGCAAACGATGCCGAATTAGATGATGCTGTGTACGCATGGTTCACACAGCAACGTGAACAAGGTGTTCCCATCTCTGGAACAATTCTCAAGGCCCAAGCAGAAAAAATGGCAAAAAGTATGGAGAATGAATCTCATTTTAGGGCAAGCCATGGATGGCTTTGGAGATTCCAGCGCCGACATGGAATTAAACAAAATTCATTGTCGGGAGAGATACGCTCAGCGAATCCGGAAGCCGCATGTAATTATCCATACCAGCTCAGAGAGATAATCATCCGTGAAAATAGACAGAGGCAGCAGAGAAATCAAAGAGTAACACAAAAAAAATTAACAGATTTTTTAAAAATGTGAAGTGATATTTGTCAAACATGTCACAAACTGCAAGTATTATCGTGTTCTAATTTACATTGTTTTAAATTTGTAGACTCATTAAATTCATGTTGGTAATGGTTAACCCATGTGAATTTATTTATTTTTTTTATATTTTGCTTCTTCCGCAATCAAATCTACCTTTTGTTCGATCGACATTGTTTTCTCGAAATGAGTGTCGATCTTTTGTATAAAAAAGTCTACTTTCGATCAAACAATAAAAGTAGAATGTATCCAATTCAACACAAAAATTAGTGACGTAGTACACAATGTGTGAAGTCGTACATGTGTTAAGCGAACGGAAACCATGTGGAATAATGTTTTGATGATCTCCTCAATATACTGTGAGTTATCCTGAAATCAATGTTACTCTGTGAGGAAAAAAGTAAACAATGTACACCGCTATGAAGAGATATTTATTCACAGTTAATCTTAGCATGATTATTAATTGAGTATTCAACACTGTAACATGCCAACCCACCCCCCTTTTGCCTCTACGTCAATCCCTTTGTTAGTTTTGTTGTTTGTTATAGGTCCCTCGATAAGTCGCGCCCTCGCTTATAATGTGGTCGATGTTTTTGGATCCCGTTGTGCACGAGTTATTGAGGGAGTGGTGTAATTAAGAAAGTGTAATCTCATCTTTGATTCATTCTAGCTGTGCACAAAATTAAAGAGTGGCAAGGTAAAGGTATTGAGAATTGTCATAGTTACAACATCACAAACCATGACCAGTTACCATGGTTATCAAATGCCATAATTTTTCATTCAAATATTATAAGACCAAATAAGAAAAATATGTTCAGGGTTAGCAGGATAAAATAGGGTTTTTCAGATAACCAGAACCATGCTTGTTTTGCCATTTGGTCTGATTCTTCAATGCACATGAGCATTATCATTCTGATAATATTTCTGACACAAGACACATTCTGAATTATTGCATCAGGAGCAGAAGTTTTGTTATTGGGACTCCTATATTTAGGACTGGGACTGCAACCTTCTCCAAGGAAGGAGTGGTGGGCAGCAACTTTTTAAGTCCAGTAGAGAACCCAGCAAAACTCATGAGTGTATTCAGAATATAGTCTTTAATTTCCAACATATTGGCCAAAATTCAGTGGCCATATTGTGTACAAAATAAAAATCTATGAACAAAATGATTGTAAAATATTTTGATCTGTATTTTGAAAGACATATTAACATAGTCCTGAAATTTACCAAAATTTATTTTTTCATAAAATATTGTGCAGAAAATTTGTCTTTTTTAGCAGAGTCCTTAAAAAAAAAAAATTTAATTAGTCATTGTGGTTGAACAGTTCTTGAATATAATCTACTTTTATTCTTTTATGTGCAGAAAATGGATTCAGCTTCAGGAGGAGGAAGTAGCACCTTCTTTCAGCCTAAGGAAGACCTTCTTGAGTTACTTCAGTCACTTGGTTTTTCCAGAAATGCATCCATAAAGGTAGATCACTTCAGGATATTGTTATGTGTCTAGGCTCTTACAAAAAGTAACAAGAAAAGAATGAAGACAACAAGCTTTGTAAAATTTAACAAATAATTTATTTCCCTAGAATACCAAGGTAAAAATGAGAAAAAGAACTTATGGTTTTACAAATCAAATCCAAAATTAATCAAGAATTAAAATATAGAAGTTCTATTATTTAAAAGTCCTAAATGAATCTGAGTTCGAGTCCCGATGAAATTCAGAATGGGGGGGGGCGATGACGTCTGTCGTAACCTACAGAGTATGGATGTGTCAACAGTTCCTTGTTGAATCACAGAAAATAATATTCCAATTTTGAATTCCAAATAAATTTCAATGAATGTCTTTGTCCAAGAATTTTGTAAGAAGCACTTATATTTCCAGGGAAAAGAATCACTTGTATTCCATAAGACAGAGTTTCAAATCAAACCGGTCACAACAAAACACCTTTAAGTGTCAATGGTTTAGAGCCTGAACTGCCCAAATTTTATCCAAAAAACAGTTATACACTAATTTAAGATGCAAAACAGATTTCCATATGAGGGTCACATGGTCACCCTTCCAGAACAAAATAGAAGCTTTTTACATGCCTAACATCATGTACTCCCAGTATGGCCTTAACTGAAATCAGTGGTTCTTACTCTGGGAAAGAAAAATAAAAATAGTTGTTTACCAGAACCCTTACTAGTTCTGAATCAAGGTCAGCAACTAGATACAGTGTTTCTATTATCAGGTCAAACAGAACTGAATGGAATTTCTGGTCAATGTTAAATCCAGTAAACAAAGTTACCATATAATAGCATGAAATGAAATAAAAAACGATTTAAAACTAACAAACAAATAATTACATTACATATACATAACAATATTAATTACTTATTAATTAATTATTAATCTTGTGTCTAAATAAAAATAATTAACATGAACTAAGTATTCTCAAGGAACTAAAATTAGAAATAAAAGTATTATAGAACTTTTCACTGGTTTAATTTACAGCTCAACATTGCAAACTTGCTGCTTTTAATTTGCATTATGGAATAGAACAACAAAATTTAAAAAGTGTCTGCAACTTTTGTTAATGTCATCAGAACAGAGGTTTATTACACAGGCAAAACTTATTTGTAACAACCCCTGAATAAGACTACTCCCCGATGGCAACCAAGTTTGCAAATCACATGTTTATCCTCTGAATTGAACAGTGTCCCACTTATGACCAGTTTGTTCACCTCTGACATTAGGCAGTGTCCCATTTAAGACCACATTTGTTTACCTCCGACATTGGACATTGTTTGATTTAAGACCACTTTTGTTCACCTCTGACATTGGACAATGTCCCATTTAAGACCACTTTCATGAAGTCTGGCTTTCAGTCATGAGGATGCTCATTTGCCAAATTTTAGCATATATAACATTTGGAGAAATTACATTTTTTATATACATAAGGGTCCAAGCAATCTGAAATCACTTAAAAATGAACAAGTTGCTTCGCATTTTCTTATGCTACCATTAGTTGAATCTCTATCCTGTAGATTGTCTCATTATCTGCAAAAGAAAGGGGAAAAGTTCCCTTCACAATGTATACATACTATTGCAAGTGAAAAACAAAATACAAAATATTTTTAAAAATTGCACAGGTTGAAGATCATAGATTCCTTTTACAATTTACACAAGAGTATGTTGGAGAATCAAATATTTTCGGCTGGCTTAATTATTAAGATCGGATCAGTTTTCCATAATGAAAAGCTAGCTCTGCTGATTTACGTTGGGTCAAACACTGCTATTGATTTCCCATGATCTTGTATATTTTTTGTTGACTTTATAATTTTCTCTTTTTAGTAGTTTTCATCTCCATTAATTATTAAGAAAATAAATATTTTATCTCCAGTCTAAACCAGACTGTACAGCACTTAACACAATACACTTATTGTTGAAAGTAATCTGTATCTGTGACACTACTATAATGGTCACTTTATTTTGAGCTGTGAGGTACGCATTTTTTACAAAATGAATTTCCTTAGTCAGGAATTTGTACTGTAAAGAATGCCTTTTGTGTCTTGAAGTTCAAGCTTCACAAATGACTGTTAATTAGATAGGAAGACTTGCGCTGGTTGGTATATCATTAAGTCAGAGTTTAGTCATCACATAACTGAAAAGACTGTGTTGCATAGCCAAATTGCTGTGTAGCAATTATTAGAAGTTCTTTCAATGCATTTCTGAAAGTCACATGATTGTGTGAATCTCACCTAAATTGAATGAACCCCTGCTGCAAAATGAGTGAATTAATTAAAATTGTGACGAGTCTATTTGCCATGAATGAAAATAAACCTTCAATATTCAGTAATAACAGCAAAACTCGTACAGAGATACCATTCATTCTGAATTTGGTGTCAGTGTCCCAGATTGCTGAGCCTGTTCACGAATTATGCTGCTGTAGACAAAAATCAGGATCTCTCCTAAAAAGTAAACCAACAGAAAAATTTGAAGCTGTACAAGAATATTTTTGGTCCTTTCAGGTCATTTCTGGTAATTTGTAAGATATTATCAGTTTCCAGCATATAACATGAAAACGTTTTTTGCTCTTTTCATGTCCTTCTGGTAATCTGTGACATAAGACTCTGGCATATAATTTGCTATTAGGTCTCACTGGACAGTTTTTTGTTGACTTTTCGTCCAACAAAGACCCATTACATAAAAATATGAATAATTTTACATTAAAGATACAAATAAAAACTAGCTAAAGATTTTTGTAGAAAGCAATGCTTGTAAGATTTTGCCTGGTGCCTTTTATACTGAACTGCCACTGCCACCAACCCATCCTTTTTTACATACATTTTTGACAGCAAAGAGATATTTTGAATGTTTTCCTGAGAAAAGGCAGCTAAAAGAATCAGTATGTGCCATACGCATGATTAAAGCTCACAAATACTATCCAGTGATACCTTAAGAATTCATATACCAGTCTGATTAGGGGAAAAGCTACTCAGTTTAAAAAATCTGGGTAAATCTGAATAAAATGCAACCTTGACATGTTTAAAATTCAAAATCATTTGTTTCCTATGATGTATTGCATTTGTTGTTGACCAAGAGACATGTAGAGCAACAGCTATGAGACACCTTCATACTTCATCTTTTTCTTTCCATACTTAAATGTAACTTTCCTTAAAACATGTCTGTTACATCGTTTTTCATAGCTAATATACCCTGTAGTGTTAGTGCTGGTGATATCAGTGATATCTCACAGCACAAATAGTACAACTCTGCAAATCTCAAAATATAGTGAATAAAAGATGTAAAAGGAACCAATTCTTTTGTAAAATAACTGCAGAATGTCCATGCTAAGTATTTTTAAAAATATGAACGATTCACAGCACCTATAAACTGAGCAGCACTCAAAATGATTTCTTGAAGAAGGTCAAATCTATTCCACAACAGAAATTTGAGGTAGAGTATAAGGGAGGCAACTCCTTGGGTAACCCAAATTATATGGACCACTATTTGTAAACTGAACCACATTTGTGGGGAAATTTAAACAAAATTAGGAGAATATAAGGAGTGTGTACTGTAAATAGTGTTATATAACTGTACATAGACATATTTTGTAATGTTTTAAAATGATTTTATCATTCTTCAGGCTTTCACATGAAATTTTTCATTGTTGTGGTTCAAGTGTCCCAAATGTTTCAATAGAATCACAAATTTTGTCCCACTTGTCCCTATTTTTCCTGGTTAGCAGTAGGTAATTCTGCTCATGTACAATTTGAACGTTTATGTGTTTGTCTTCAGATTAACTGCCATAATCAATTACTTACTTAGTGGCCTTTTGCAATTGAGCACTGAAAAAGCTTTTCATGGATTATCAAGTTCTTACAAGCACCTAACCAACTCCATGTTGTGAGGTTGTACAATGTCAGACATGGAGTTTCTGGTATTTGGTGGTAATGTCTCTTCCATTGTATGCAGCTCAAATACATAAAACTTAAAGCCATTTTTATAACACATGGTTACTGGCCATTGAACCTACAATGAAGATACACAACTGTTCCTGTATTATTGTTATAAGTTATTTATATACCCTAAGGAGTCTATTCAAATAGACAGTTTTCATATAAAAACTACCCTCCCCTCAACTGCAAATTCCCATCTTACGAAAATGTCAGAGCAGACAAATGTTCCACCCGTAAACCTTCAGGAAGCCATAATAGAGCAGAAATTCCCCAGCTGTGCGAAAATGCTGGGAAAATTACTTGTTCTTTTGTGTCACAGTATTGCAATAGTACAGTGATATCTCAGTATATTGTAACACTAATACAATGACTTGTCAGTGTATGTGTCACAGTATCACACTAGTACTGTGACATATCTGTATATGTGTCACATTGTCACACTAGTATAATGACTTGTCAATATGTCTGTCACAGTGTCACAATAGTACAGTGACATGCCAATATGTGTCACACTGTCACAATAGTACAATGACATATCAATGTATGTGTGTTACAGTGTCACAATAGTACACTAACATGTTAATGTATAATAAATGCTACATGCACAATACTACTTTTTAATTTTGGGTGCTTTTTCACAGAGTCTCTACTACACTGGAAATTACAATGCTGATCTTGCTGCAGCATGGATAATTGAAAACCAAGACAGTAACCTGGATGGGCCATTAGAAGTAAGTTTCTAAGGACATATTTGTCACTTTTACTGGCAGTGTATGTCAGCTTGGACAGCATGGGGAATAGTGCACATGACTAGAATTTGGAGGATTGGGTCTATGGGTCCCAAACACGCTTCCCACGGGCTGCATGCGGTCTGCCAAGCTGTATCCCATGTCCTGCAAAATGATTGGTGTCACAAGGTGTAATGAGAGATAACAAAGGTGGTGCAGCCCTTGGGCCATCAAAAATGCCCTCATGCAGCCCTCAGGGTGGTTTGAGTTTGAGACCCTTGGTCTAAGCCTTTATCTCAGTGTCATAAATCTTCAGCTGACTCCATTTCTTATTCTGATATATTCTGATTCAGGGAATAATTTTGAATTGTTGAATGGCATGATATTCATTTAGCACATCACAAATTTCTTCCTTAGACGGAGACACTTTAGAGTCTTGTTATATGCCCACTAAAAGACAGAGTGTCTTATTTTATAACATTGTCTGTCAGTCCATATGTGCTTACATACGGCAAGTTGATACTTTTTCTGTTTATGTACAATAACTTTAGTTTTACACCATCTACCATTAACAAAACTTTGTGGATGGGGCAGACATGGGATTCAGAAGAAGCCTATTGATTTTTTGATTAAAATGTCCAACTCAAAAAGTCTGATACTGACACAAGAAGATGGTTTCAGCACATTGACATTAGTTCTACAGCCTTGACCTTGAGGATGACTTGTAATTTGGGTTAATATATCCAACATTAAGGTCACATTGACAAAAGAAAAACAATGGTTTCCAGACAATAAATTTAATTGAAAAATTCAGACATAATTTTGTTGATAGCTTGTTCTTGAAGTAAGTAAGAAGCACCTTCACTTTTTGCCAAGTGGTAATTTTTTTCAGGGTAAGTATGGCAGAAAAATGAATAAGGTTTCTGTACAAAACATAATTTCTCAACAGTATAACTCACTAAATTTTGTGGTCAACTTGGTTCTTTGATTACAAAGGAGCTTTTTGACTTTGAGTGAAAAGGTCAAGGTCACTGACTGGAAGAAGAAAAATGGTGTTTGCTTAATAACTTTTGTTTTTGGTCAAATTCATTGATCAAAGTTTGTTGAGGGCTTTAATGTTAGATAAGAATCATGACCTATTGTTTTTTGTTTTGTTAAAGAGGGGAAAGGTATTGTTATTTGTGACTCAAAGAATGATAGGTTTTTCTTGATTAAGCTCCTTGACCAACGTTGGGGATGGCTTGCACTTAGGGTAAGAAAGAAATCTAGACTTTGAGGTCTGATGTTCAAAGAGTGAAGTCATAGTAAGCCTGGTAAGAAAATAATGGTTTCTGCACAGTAAGTTTAGCTAAGAATTGCATGCCTTGATATTCTGAGATCAACTGATCAGTAGTCTGTGGAGTCAGTCATGTCCTACCAGTATCTACAAAGAGAACTATTAAACATAGAGTGGATCTACATTGTCTCATTGATGGTACTCTTTTTGTTCTTGCTTAGCAACACTAAATTTTTTCCATGTTCATTTATCAGCTATTACATTAAGAATTAGAATATTGTAATAATTGTTTAATTACCCTGAAAAGAGTCTTGTTTTACCACTGAGGAAACTCTTAGGATTTCCTCAAATTTTAGGAATCTCTCAACTCTATTTTCATTAGTGAAATGAATCCCAGATTTACATGTCACATTTGTCTTTTGTTATTGTATCATCTTAATTTCAGTAGTTATATATTGAAGTTTCAAATGTGTCTGTGTTTCAACCATATTTCCAAGTTTACACCAAATTTGTCAAATATGAAAACATTTTTATGTATGTTTTGTCCTTTTTATTTATCCATACCTACAGGGTGACATTTTGTTTATAACCAATGATTTGTGGCCAAGAATATAAGAAAAATAACTGTTCATTTATGCTTCATTGTTGGATAGAAATAAATTCCATCCTTGGGATCAGAATTTTTCATCAGGTATGTGGCTTGGTTGGAATTGTCCTATACAAGACAGATGCGTATGAAGAATTGTTATTCATTATCCTTATCAGGATGATCTGGAGGAAGAAGAAGAAGAGGGTGAGGATGATTTCCCTGATGATGTAGATCTGTGTAAAATGGTATTTGTGGTCAACACAGAGCTTAACATGGGTGTGGGGAAGATAGCTGCACAAGTAGCTCATGCAGCTGTTGGAGTTTATCGACAACTGCAAGAACAACCACAAAAGTATGGAGAGATGTTGATGAGCTGGGAACAGTTTGGGTGAGGCTTTGATGATTAGCATCTGTTAGACTGGTAATGACTTTTTATGCCAGTTTAGACTTTTTAAGTTCAGGGTTAGGTGTACCAGACATAGTTGTGAAAGTGAAAAATCCAGTGTGAGAATCAGGTTTGACTTGAATGTGGGAAGTTCAGGCCAGACTAGGTTCAATTATATCAAGGCTGGATTTAGGTTGAGATGGCCAGCTCTGTCTTAGGCTTAGGTTTGACAAGCCAAGGTCAGACTTACGTGTATGTAGTATAGGCCAGACTTATGTGTATGTAGTATAGGCCAGACTTATGTGTATGTAGTATAGGCCAGACGTATGTGTATGTAGTATAGGCCAGACTTATATGTAGTATAGGCCAGACTTATGTGTATGTAGTATAGGCCAGACTTATGTGAGTGTGTAGTATAGGCCAGACTTATGTGTATGTAGTATAGGCCAGACTTATGTGTATGTAGTATAGGCCAGACTTATGTGTATGTAGTATAGGCCAGACTTATGTGTGTATGCCCAGCTCTGTATTCTTAAAACTTGTGCACATGACTTCATATCAGGTTCAGAATCCCATAAATCAGATAGGATATATACGGTACATTTTTGCAGTTTGAGGAACAAATATAGAATGATCATGAAGGTTCAGTTATTCAAATGTTTTATTTCTTCATAAGTAAATTTTGAGCTTGAGCTTGGATAACATTTTATTTTTAGAAATTTATAAGTACATGTCTGAAGAAAGCTGCTTTCTTTCTTTTTCTTGTTATTGCTTTAGTTTGGACAGAGATCCAGATTAAACATTTTGTTTCTGGGCTAAATGAAAACTTAAACAAATTGGGGTGACACATAAATCTATGGAATTCAAATGTCCCATCCTGTTTAAAATATAAGTATTATTTGGGTCGAGTGACTTCCTTCCTCGTACTTTTTTGTGCAGTGGGGAGCTGCATTAGTTCTGTTGGCTGAGCATTAGCCTTCTAATCCAAGGGTCACAAAACGATACCTGACCATGCCAGTCTGTGTTAGCTGCCTCACTGTGTTCTTGGGAAAGGCACTTAGGTCCCATTTCCTCACTATGTTCATGGGAAAGCCACTTAGGTCCCATTTAAAGCTGTCAACAGATACTTGAGTACTTGGGTATCCACCCATTCATACTTACCTGTGTAATAAAATGAGTCGTAGGTTACCTGAATACCTTATATAATTTTTCTGTCAGGGCTTGATAAGGCAGCACTCACTTTTTCAAGTTGACAATCCTTTTCACTGAGCTTCGACTATGTGTACATTTACAGTGCCAGGCAGAGGTGTGACTCGTCTAGTAAATAATTGACCTTAATCCCATAACTTGTTTTCCTATGTGACAACCCATTCACTGTGCTGCAAGGGTGGTTCAGTGGCAGGTAACAGTGGGTAGTTATTTGATCTTGCCACACAACTGACATGTTCAGTTGCAACCTTTACTAGATTTCACAAATTGTATGATTAAAGTGTTACTTTCAAAACTCAAGCTAATTCTCTAATTAAGCATCTGCTTTTGACAATTAGTCCAGGGAAAAGAGTCAGATGATATTTCTGATGACTATATAGACCATGACAATTTACTAGATGACAGTGGAAGATTTCAGAACTGTGTCAGGCCAAAACAAATATAGGTGTGTTTCCTGTTGCACTGGTTTTAAAAATAAAGTAGGTGGGTAATTTTTTTGGTTTGTTTTTTTAATTATGTATAATACAGTGACATAAAGGATCAGTTCTATGGGCAGCTGGACGAACAGATCAAGGGATGCCCTAAGGACCAGTTACTATTCCTCCTCGGCGACTTTAATGCTAGAGTTGGTGCTGACCACGAGTCATGGCCTACCTGCCTCGGATATCATGGCACTGGAAAGACCAACGAAAATGGTCAAAGACTGCTGGAACTGTGCACCTATCATGACCTGTTTGTTACAAACACCTTCTTCAAGTGTAAGCCACAACACAAAGTGTCATGGAAACACCCCAGGTCTCATCGCTGGCACCAGCTCGACTTGGTCATCACCTGGCGCTCTGCCCTGAACAGCATCCTCTCCACCAGAAGCTACCACAGTGCAGACTGCAACTCGGACCATGCCTTCGTGTGCAGCAGGGTGCGCCTTCAGTCACGAAGACTACACCGCTCCAAACCAAAAGGTTACCCTCGCATCAACACTGCGCAGATGTCTATCCCCTCCAAGGTGGAGGAGTATGTGTCCGCCCTGGATCAGGCTCTCCAGGTCCTGCCAGAGCATGATGCCACAGCCAAGTGGAACGCCATGAAGGATGCCATCTATAGCACAGCCATGTCCACGTTTGGAAAGAAGAAACGGCCCAGCCAGGACTGGTTCAATGCACACCTTTCAAGGATTGAACCAGTAAACGAGGACAAACGAGAAGCCTTCATAGCTTACAAAAAATGCCCCAATGAACGGATGCTTGCTGCCCTCAGAAGAGCCCGAAGCACCACCCAACGCATCGCTAGACAGTCCGCAAACGAGTACTGGCAGCAATTGTGTGAAGGAATCCAGCGCAGTACTGAGTCAGGAAACATCCAAGGCATGTACAATGGCATCAAGAAGGCCCTAGGCCCTACAGTGAAAGGGGTTGCCCCCGTGAAATCTCTGACAGGAGAGAGGATCACAGACTGCGAGCAACAGATGACCAGATGGGTGGAGCACTACTCAGAGCTGTACTCCTGAGAAATGTCAGTCACCGATGTGGCCCTTAGCAACGTACAGGAACTTCCCATTATGGAGGAGCTCGACAAAGTGCCTACCTTAGAGGAGCTCAGCAAAGCCATCGACTCCCTCCCAAACAACAAAGCACCAGGTAGCGATAGCATCCCGTCAGAAGTCATCAAACGTGGGAAACCAACATTGCTACAGCCGCTGCATGAGCTACTCTGCCTCTGCTGGGAGGAAGGAGCAGTCCCCAAAGACATATGCGACGCCACCATTGTGACCCTCTACAAAAACAAGGGAGACTGCAGTGACTGTAACAATTACAGAGGAATCTCGCTTCTCAACATCGTTGGCAAAGTGTTTGCCCGCATCCTCCTTAACAGGCTGCAGCTGCTGGCGGACCGCGTGTATCCGGAGTCCCAGTGCGGCTTCAGAGCAGGAAGTTCGACAACAGACATGATCTTCTCCCTCCGACAACTCCAAGAGAAGAGCAGAGAGCAAGGTCAGCCACTCTACATGATGTTCATCGACTTCACCAAGGCCTTTGACCTGGTCAGCAGGAAGGGCCTATTTGAACTTCTTGGGAAGATCGGCTGCCCCCCAAAACTCTGCAGCATGATAATCTCCTTCCATACCGATATGAAGGGTACAGTCCTGTATGATGGATCCTCCTCAGACTTCTTCCCCATTAACAGCGGTTTGAAGCAGGGCTGCGTGTTGGCACCAACCATTTTTGGGATCTTCTTCTCCATGCTCCTGTCCTACGCCTTCAACACGTCCACTGATGGTGTATATCTGCACACCAGGTCCAATGGGAGGCTGTTCAACCTGGCATGACTGCGCTCGAAGACCAAAGTGAGGTCAGTACTCATCAGGGAGATGCTCTTTGCTGACGATGCAGCTCTTGTGACCCACACCGAGGATGCCCTCCAGAGACTGGAAGACCGTTTCGCTGATGCCTGCAAGCAGTTCGGGTTCACCATCAGCCTAAAAAAGACAAACGTCAGCGCTCAAGATGTCACCACTGTCCCCTCCATCAGAATCGACGGCGCCACCCTGGAAGTAGTCAACAACTTTATTTACCTGGGGTCAACCATCAGCAACACTCTTTCGCTTGATGTGGAGCTGGAGAGAAGGCTTGGAAAAGCAAACACCATCATGGCCCGACTAACAAAGAGGGTGTGGGAAAACAGCGCGCTGACAGTGCACACCAAGACTCAAGTCTACCAAGCCTGCATTCTGAGCACCCTCCTATATGGAAGTGAGATCTGGAGCACCTACATGAGGCAAGAGCGTCGGCTCAACTCCTTCCATATACGGTGCCTACAACGCATCCTGAAAATCAGCTGGCAAGGCCACGTCCCACACAGCGAGATCCTTCAGCATGCAAGTATCCCAAGCATGTATTCCCTGCTGAGCAAATGCCGCCTTCGATGGCTGGGACACGTCCGACGCATGGAGGATGGGAGGCTGCCAAAGGACATCGTATATGGTCAGCTGGCCACTGGCACCAGAAGAGTCGGCCGCCCCTCACTCCGCTTCAAGGATGTGTGCAAGAGGGACATGAAGGCATGCGGCATTTCGCCAGACAGCTGGGAAGTGCAGGCCGAGGACCGAGGCACCTGGAGACTGACGGTCAGCAAGGGCATAGCAGTCGCTGATGGGAGGAGAGTTCAGCAGGCCGCAGAGAAACATGAGAGAAAGAAGAGTGCAGCAGCAACCCAAGCAACTCAGACTTCCCAGTACGTCTGCACTAACTGCAATAGGGACTGTCACTTGTGCATCGGCCTGCACAGCCACAACAGACGATGCCAAAACCCCAGAGACAGACAACACTCCAAGGGCGCTACTCACATGGTCTCCCGAGACTGAGCTGCCAATGATGATGATAATACAGCGATTAGTATATATAATGTACTGAGTGCTTCAAGTAATGGGCAAAACTGGTTGAATTGGATGTGCAAATCAATTTCAGAATGTAAAAAAAATTGTTTTTTTCTTGGAGGAAAAAAGTTCTTGGGTTGGCAGCAAGAAATAGGGACAGTGAGCTGACTGGAAACATATCTCAGACAACGAGGATGAATTCTTGGACATTGTAGCAGATGTCATTAGTTAGTGATTTATATTGGATACTGTGAAGTTTAAAAAAATGCAGACTTAACTTCAGGTTTGTACACCTTTAATTCTATTTCCCTTTGACTGAGTACATGGATAACCAATCATTAGGAACAAAGGGGACTGGGTAGAAGTTTTCTAAAATTTTGACAGCTCTATTCCCATTTCCTCTGTGTGTTTTTGAAAATGGCAGTAGGATCCCATTTCCTCTGTGTGCTTTTGGAAAGGCACATAGGTCCCATTTCCTCCATGTGGTATTGGGAAAGGCACTTAGGTCCCATTTCCTCCACGTGTTCTTGGGAAAGACACTTAGGCCCCATCTCTTGTATGTGTTCTTGGGAAAGATGCTTAGGTCCCATTTCCTCTGGGTGCTCTTGGGAAAGATACCTAGGTCCCATTTCCTCCATGTGTTCTTGGGAAAGACACTTCAGTCCCATTTCCTCTGTGTTCTTGGGAAAGACATTTAGGCCTCATTTCCTTTATGTGTTCTTGGGAAAGACACTTAGGTCCCATTTCCTCTGTGTGGTCTTGGAGAGGCACTTAGGACCCATTTCCTGTGTTAATATTTGCTGATTGCCCAGGTTCATATTAATGTATTTTCCATTTTTATGAAATTACTGACTTTATTACACTCTTGGTCTGCAAAGACTTTTTTTTCTTGCAGCCAAGAAGAAGTAGGAAATTGTTTTAAAATTCAAGTTTTGTGTAAATTACCCAGTTTAAATAAAAATAATAAAAAAAAAATTTAAAATGTAGTTGTGGAAAGGTTGAGGATAATATCCATGTGTTTTTTGAGAAATGCAAGTAGCCATTTCTCTGGGGCAAAAATTGTGTACAGGAGATTGCAAACATATATGGTCTGCAACTATCATTTCAGGGAGACAAAGATTGTATTAAAGGGAGATAACACCAACCAGCTTAAAGAGCTTGCTGCAAAGGCCAACTCTATTGATTTGCCAAACTATCTGGTTCAAGATGCTGGAAGAACACAGGTATATCATTTTTAGATAAAGGCTACTGGTTATTTTTTTCTTAATTCTGCACATAATTAAGACTGAAGACATCAGGATCCAAAGGCTGTTGGCACAATAATACACAATTTTTTGTTACCCTCTAATTATTTCTGCACATATTCATTTTTGTGTTGCTCAAATGTTTTATGCATAGGGTTTTGTTTTATAATTGAACACTTTTTAATTTTGTATAGATGAAGTCAAAAATCCAAAGATTGATCTGTTTGAGGTTTAAAGAATAAATACAAATATTATACAAAAACTGCAGAAATATAGCAGATTTTTTAATGAAAAATCTGTTGCAAATGTCATTTATTTATTGCCTGACACTTTTGGGGGTCATTTTATGATTTTTCTCTAGTGCCAGTGAGGGTGTAAAAAAGATGCAAGGTATTTTCAATAGAATGAACATTAGAATGAATTTATTACAAAATTTGGTCCTTTTTGTACATTTAACCATCACATATAGCTCTTTTCCAGTCATATTAAAGTAATACATGCCAGTATTCTTCATAAAGAGATAAATTTAGAAGATGTGTTGATAAATATTTTCTTCATAACTTCTGGTTTTTAAAACTTGAAAGAAGCCACAATGAAATAACATCCATTATTAAAAGTCAGTTCATGCATTTTTTCACAAAAACATGATGATTCTATACTCATGAGCTTTGTTATAGAAATTAAAGCCCATTATGCCATGTTGATTCTGTACACATCATCATTGTGTTATGACTGCTCCAGTGACCTAAGTGGTTAGAGCATCTGCCTCAGATGTGGGAGGCCATGGATTTGAAATGAGCCAAGTCATACCAAAGTCATACAAGTACTAGCAGCTGTGCTCAGTATTAAGAGGTTTAGTGTTAGGACTGGTTGGCCTGGTGTCAGGATAATGTGACTGGGTGGGACATGATGCTATATGTCTGTGGCATGATGCCTCTGTGCTAGACATCATTATAAACTGCCACACTGCAGACATCGTAGCAATATGACTGAAATTTTTTTAAAGCTGCTTTAAAAATGCAAATCACACACACACACACACACACACTGTTTGTGTTATAGAAATCAAAGCCCCTTACAAAAACATGATCTTGTACACATGAGCTTTGTGTTATAGAAATCAAAGACCCTTACAAAACATCATGATCCTGTAAACCATTGAGCTGATGAACAGTATAACATCTTGTAAAGAAATGTTTCAACAAATGCTGCTTTCAATATCTGCACTGTTATTTCATGTAAAAAAAATACTTACCGTGAATGTTGGCTTATATTGCCATCCAGGCTTTTATAAGAAATAATTTGTCAGTCGAGTGAGTGAAGTGAGAACAGATTGCATTAAAATATCTTCATGTAGAAACAATGCATTTTATATTAATTCCTAAAAGTTCAATAAAATATAAAAACTAAAATGAATTTATCAGTCCATAGTATAGCGTTCTAAAGATGTTTGACCCTCATACACAGAATTTTAGCATTCTTCATGAAAAATTACCTTAGATGTGAAAAGCAATTCTCATAATGAGAAACAAAAATGTAATTCATGTTATCATTCTCAATCAGGATTGTCATTTTCTGTAAGAGAGAGTTTCAGTTATTATGTATAAAACTAGTTTAAAACACTTTAACATTCTCTGATTCCCATTGCAAATAATTTCCCTTAAAGAAATATATTCAGTAATGTTTATGCAATGGCTGCATCATCTTAATTTTTCTGGTAGTTATTTTTTCTTGTAAATTATTAGTTAGATGTGTATTACCACTCCGGTAGATAATTAGGGTTTGCATTATTATCATTCAGTCTTATAGTTAAAGGGAAAAGACAATGATAAGGATGAACGAACATACACACTTGCAAATAAGTGGTTAAATAAATGAATGAATGAATGAATGAGTGAATACTAAACAAGAAGATAAATAAATGACCATTACAAGAATAAGGTTTTGAGAAAGAAATTAAATCATACTAGTTCTGTTCACAAAATTATGATTCATTTTGCAGTTCAATATTTTAAATATAGTGGAACCAGGAATTGAAATACAGTTTCAAGGGGTACCTTATTAGCATGGGGTTTTGCTTAATGTTCTTATTACACCAAGCAACAAAATAAATTTTCTTCTTACCCAGTTCCTCATAATCATTTAGCATTGCAAACAAAAAAAGAGGATTTAAAGATCATAAACGGGTCTTGATTATTTTGTTCCGTGTTGCTACAAATGATTTTTGTTTTATCCCGGTTTATTCTTTGTACACATTGAAATGAACTGAACAGAGCAACACAGTATAAAAATTTCTCAGTTGCCTAGGGCATAGTTGAATTGTTTTCCCTCTCAAATTCTAGCATTATGTACACAGATAATACAAAATCCTTTTGTGAGAAAATCTTACAATTTTGGGAGAACAAGCCAGCTGGAAACTCATTTATTTGCTAACCAATATTATTACAAATTTGTGTTAACTGCAAATTTGTGATACAGTTAATTCATGTGAGTCTTATAGAATGTACAGATTTCAGCCAGGTCTAAACTGATAAAAAAAATACCAATCTTGTGGCTTTAATGTAACCTGTAGAATTTGATTATTATTTCCTTTTATTACAGACTGTATACATTTCTCATCAGAGTCAATTATAAGCAAGATAAAAACTTTCACATGTGGTTGATACCAACATGAAAAATGGTATTAAAGAATTTTTACCCTTTGCAATGGCAACTAACCATGGGTGACTGAGTCAGATACATGGCCGTAAATTACAAAACAGTTGATAATTTTATTATTTTTTATGTGAATTTTATTTTTAACTTAGTTTCTCCTTTCAGATTGCAGTTGGATCCATAACGGTGCTAGGAATCATGGGGAAGGTTGCAGAAGTTGACAGTATAACAGGAAAATTGAAACTCCTGTGAAACTTTTTCTCTTTTTCTGAACCAAATTATGTAAAATTTTATCAACTGTACTTTTGCCACCAAGGCAGTTCATGAATTTTTATTTATTTATTGAGTTTTCACATATTAAGATTAAATATCTCGCAGAAATTTATCATCCTGCACCTTTTCATCTTTTCTTGTTGTTTTGCTTAGGCAAATGAGAAATGTTCAGCGAATTGTTGGATGGTTGCTTGTTTGTCATGCATGGTATTTTGTCCATTTGTTGGTCAATACTAGCTTGTAAACAAACTACAGCCATAATTTCTGATAGATTACAAGCAGATATGGTACGTGAGCTAATATCAAGACCCTACATGAATTCAGTTATGAGCAACATTAATACTTATTAATGAAGTGATCTTGAACCTGATTTAAAGCTTGTGAAAAATAGAGGCCATTTTTATAAGCAGATTTGCTTTGTAAGCTTGTATCTTTAAGCCCTCACATGAGTTTTATTATGTGCAACATACACATATATTAATGAGGTAAACTTGTATCTGATTGGTTGTATTTTTGAAAACTATTGGCTGTATTTCTGATCAGATTTGGTTCATAAGCTTATATTATGAGATCAAGACTTTAAATGAGTTCAATTTTCAGTGACATCCATGCATATTAATGAGGCGATCATGCTTCTGATTGGCAGAGTTTTTGAACACGCTAGAGGTGTATTTTATATCAGATTTGGTATGCAAGCTTATATCATCAAGATCATATAAGATCATGATCATGAGCAAGATAAATGGATATTAATGAGGGTACAGGCTGATCAGATGATGGGAATTGAACCTGCAGCTATCATGTCATCATTCTGTGCTTGAATCACTGAGCCACCATAGCTACTTTGGTGGGGATCTCAATGGTTTCTATGTAATGACACCAGGGGTATGGACTGGGATGGGGTAAAGACAGACCCAGTAATTGATGCTGACTACACAGGATGACTCGCCTTATAATGTTAAGTAAGTGTATGCACTTTAAGAGTACAGTTATGAACACTTCCTGAATGATGAATTAGGGGCCTATTCCCCAGGGATAGGTGAGATCCAATGGAGAATGCTGGTTGTACAAATGACTTGTGCTTTTTATGCCTATATATATATATATATGCCTGATCTATTTATTAAAAACCTGTCTTGAGAGACTGCTTCTATGAGGAGAGACCACCTGTCTTGAGAGACCAGGTTCTCCATGTAAAGATTTATTATTTATATAGTGTTATGACCTGTCATGTGAGACCACCTGTCATGGGAGACCATTATGTTTTGCAGAAGGGGCTGTCTTTCAAGGCAGGTTCTGCTGTAGTATGAAAAAGGGGATAAGTTACACCAACATTAATAAACTGTTACAGCTATGTGCTCAATGCATTTCTTAGCTCTCTACAGAGGCAGAGCATGTATGAATTTGTGTTCACAAGCTAATTTGTGTCAACTACCCAGGTGAACAGTGTCAGGCCAACATGGATCTTTTCTTTAGGATTGAATCAGAAATCTTTATCTCTACTAATGTACATATATTGTATTAATTACGCTAACAGCTCAAGATGAAGTTGACCTTCCCATCAATATTAACAACTTAGCATTTGCTTTTCAGCTGTTATAATAAATTTGCAAGGTCTGTTATTGAAAAATCTAGATCTAACATGATAAATTTTGAATAAGGTAGTTTATAAAATTTTGAAAAAAATTACTCTTGTCTGCCTACCTGATAACTTAGTCTAATTGCATGTTATGGATAAGTGTACAGTATTGAACAGTATGTTTTGGTTTGTACTATAGGTATTGTGCATATTAAGACATCACTATTTCAATATATAAATTCATCAATATTTTCAGTGCATATTACTGTATCACTTGGATTTAAAGTTTCAATTAGCCAGACTAGCAGGGTGATGAGTGGATATCCACCATATTCTCTGCATTGTCATCTTGCATGTTGAGAACATGTCATGTGCTGCATATGTCAGTCACATATCAAATTTTAAATTCCACTTCTTGAAACAAAATACCTATAGGGATTGTAGAACATCCAACCTTGGATGACCATGTTAACATGGAAAAAAGTGCCTTAGGAAAAAGGGAAGAAAACCAAAATGTGGGTCCCCTAACATTTATTATACCAGGCACACTGAGTATTTAATGTATGAAAGTTCATCATTTAAAAAAAACTATAAATTTTTAATATTTACTAGCTGAAGAGTCAGATCCAATTGTAAACTCCTTCGACCCAGATCTGCCATCACATAATGCAAATGCAGACATGGGTATATGCAGTTTGTTAGCTTTAGTCAGTAGAACAAATAATGTTCTTCCTGGTCTGCTATTGCACTATCTGTTCATGGATATGGGTCTTAATTGTCTGCAGTTGGACCCAACTTATTAGCTAGTATATACAGTACATTCTGTTTCATGCTTAAACATCCAACGGAAGTGGTACTAATAAATAGTTTCTGTGGTCAGTTAAGTACTTTTGTTCATTCTGTGTCATAAATATGATCATGTCCAGATTTAGCCTGGTTTACATTTGGATATGGTAATTTTTATTTTGTTTCTGTTGGGTTTAATGGCACTTTTAGCGCATTATTGGCCATGTCATGCCAAGGAAATGTGAGCTTTGTGTCTTTACCCAAAAACTTCCTGCACTGGCATGGGTATCAAACCCATGACTCATGGATTATGAGTCCAGTCCTCTACCAACTGATTTACTGCAGCTCCCTGGGAAAAAAAATTAATAATATCCAAGTGTGTTAATGTTTTACTGTCTCTTCCCAGACTGATATTGCAAATAGTCTCTGAAGAGGTTATTATAAAATCTGCAGTTCCTAGATGTCATAAATTTTTTAAAAATTAAGTCAGATTGTTTTGTTTTCTTTTTAATATTTTATGATTCACTTATGAAATAATATAAGAAAATGTTCCAAAAGATACATTACAAATGTTACAACATCTCAAATAAAAATGAAAGTACATCTCAATTCTATTAGTTAGGCAAGATTTGTTATAACAGTTTCTAAAGGTGTCGCAAGTAGAATCTAGATGAAAGTGATTGGAGCCTAACTTAACTTAAGGAAAAATTCAAGTGATTTAAGCCTGCCTAACGTCATGTATAATTCAAATAATTTAAACTAGCTTAACTGCATGTATAATTCATGTAATTTAAATTTGCCTAACTGCATGTAATTCAAGTAATTTAAACCTGCCTAATACCATCAATAAACAAACACAAATTTATTATTTTAAAAAATTGGACTAGTATGTGATAATTTGGAAAGATTTTAATTGTAGGTTCATTATGATTGTTAATAAGAAACTTCACAGAACCTGAGTATCATTTGAGCTTAATTTGAGTTTTCTTGGAGGGGAATAGGGCTATTTCTCTTTGACGTCACACCATAATCACTTGAACAGAATGGGGTAAACATACTAATGTGTTTGACATCACACGGTAATCAGTTGGACTGGGTGGGGTAAATATACCTGTGTGTTTGACATCACACCATAATCAATTGCACAGGGTGGGGTACACATACCAGTGTTTGACATCACAGGGACAGGGTGGGGTAAAAAGAACATACCTGTGCGATTCATTTAAATCATAACACAGTAATACAAAGCTTGAGATGTTCAAAGTAAAATATATTGCGCAATATCTAATTTTTAATTTTTTCAACTATTTGAGAAATGTACTTGTGGATCTTGTTATTAAATATTGTCATGTTCCTGCCAATAAACTCATACAAATGTAACTCATTCCTTGGCTTCCTAATCCATTTAGAAACTGTCAGCTTTTCCCAGCTTAGATGTCTTGTCATTGAAAATTTGCCATATACTTCATGCATCATCATGTCAGATCATCATTGTGCATAATTATCATCATACCAATTAAAAACAGAATTAATGAACTTTTTTTATCAGTAGAGTGAGAAACTGAAAATAAGACTCGCAACAGTTCAGCTTCATTGATGTAACATGCTGAAAGTTAAAACAGGTTTTGTCAATTTTTATTAAACAAATGCCAGATGTCTGTAATGTTAGCTGAAATAGTAACACTTATTTAATATCCATCTGCCAGATCATTGTAATACAAATTGTCATCAGCCTTTCCCAGTGTTTTCACCCATCAACACAGTCAGGTCTGTATAGTGGAAATTGTCATCCGCCTTCCCCCAGTGTTTACATTCATCAACACAGTCAGGCTGTTGTAATGGAAACTGTCATCAGCCTTCCCCCTGTGTTTGCATTCATCAACACAGTCAGGCTGTTGTAATGGAAATTGTCATCAGTCTTCTCCATCTGTTTACATCCATCAACACAGTCAGGCCTTTATAATGGAAATTGTCATCAGCCTTCCCAATATGTTTACATCCATCAACACGCCATTGTAATGGAAATTGTCATCAGCTTTCCCATGTGTTTATATACATCAACACAGTCAGGCTTTATAATGGAAATTGTCATCCAACAACACACCATTGTAATGGACATTGTCATGAGCATCCCCCCAGTGTTTTTAACCATCAGCACAGTAAGGCTTTTATAATGGAAATTGTCATCAGCCATCCCCCTGTGTTGATATACATCAACACTGTCAGGCCTTTATAATGGAATTTGTCATCAACCTTCCCCTGTGTTTACATCCATCAACACAGTCAGACCTTTATAATGGAAATTGTCATCAGCCTTCCAAATATGTTTACATCCATCAACATGCCATTGTAATGGAAGTTGTCATCAGCTTCCCCGTGTTTATATACATCAACACAGTCAGGCTTTATAATGGAAATTGTCATCCAACAACACACCATTGTAATGGACATTGTCATGAGCATCCCCCCAGTGTTTTTAACCATCAGCACAGTAAGGCTTTTATAATGGAAATTGTCATCAGCCATCCCCCTGTGTTGATATACATCAACACTGTCAGGCCTTTATAATGGAATTTGTCATCAACCTTCCCCTTGTTTACATCCATCAACACAGTCAGGCCTTTATAATGGAAATTGTCATCAGCCTTCCTCTGTGTTTATATACATCAACACAGTCAGCCTTTATAATGGAAGTTGTCATCAGCCTTCCCCAGTGTTTATATATATCAACACAGTGAGGCCGTTATAACAGAAATTGTCGTCAGTTTTCCCCGTGTTTATATACATCAACACAATCAGGCCTTTATAATGGAAATTATCATCAGCCTTCCCCTGTGTTTATATGCATCAACACAGTCAGACCTTTTTGATGGAAATTGTCATCAGTCTTCGTTTGTATTGATATACATCGACACAGTCAGGCCTTATAATGGACATTGTCACCAACCATTCCCCTGTGATTATATACATCAACACAGTCAGGCCTTTATAATGGACATTGCCACCAACATTTCCCCTGTGTTTTCATCCATCAACAGTGAGGCCATTGCAATGGAGATTGTCATCAGCCTTCCCCTTTTTTGTTTACATTCATCAACACAGGCCATTGTAATGGAAATTTTCATCAGCCTTCCAGTGTTTACATCCATTAATACACCATTTTAATGGGAAATGTAAACAACCTTCCTCCTGGGTTTGTATCTATCAACACAGAGTCAGACCATTGTAACTGACATTGTCTTCAGCCTTTCCCCTGTGTTTATATCTATCAGCTTAGTCAAGCCATTGTTGTCATTGTTGTTCCCCCAGTGTTCACATCAGTGATGTTATTATGCAGTAGGTCTCTTATGGTTTAAAGTTTTCAGTGCCTTGTGATTTTAATTTTATTCTGAATGCAGATTAATTTCAGTATCGATATTCATACATCCAATTGGCCTGAATACTCTTTAAAATTATTTGCTTTTGCCTTTTCCCTCAAATAGATGAGAGTGGCTTGAGTCAAAATAGATGCTGTACAAGGTCTGTATTCAGAAGTATATATCTATTATATCTTTTAGTTACTGTAAAAGTTTTGTTTACCACCTTAACATGCCACTGGATTATAATCAGATTAAAAATTTTATTGGAAGTTTGTATTTATTTTAACTTTATTCAGCTCTGTTGTTTTTATTTGATAGTTTGAAAATTCACATGTATCTTTTCTAGTGGCATCCTTTGCAGGTGATTTGTAGCAAAAATGTTATCTAATAATTCAATAATTTTATTGTTAGATATATTTCATACATTTCATTTGTTATTAAAGTTAAGTATTGAACATGTTTATGTCGGTGTTTTTTGTTGTTTTTCTTCTAAACACAATTTGTTGGTATAAAAACATTTTCTCTTAATAATATGGGGCCTGGGCTGGCTGAGTGGTATAAGGCAATTATCTTTAAAGATCACACACAGATCTGTTCTCTTTCTTTCTGAGTTTAGGTCTTAGCCTGTCCAGTGTGGGTACATGAGAAAGCCTGCCATTAACTTTCTCTTGGTTAGTGGTTCTTGGAGTTTTCCTGGGTTCTTCCTCCACCAAAAATATTGGCTGTTATGTTCTGGAAAATGGCATTAAACCCCACAAAACCCCCAAAAATCTATAGGAATACTAAATTACTTTTATGACAAGTGTAGTAAAATACTAAATAAGTGCATTCATTGGTAAAATATGCAATACAAATATAAAATTTTTAGATGCCTTTTTATGGACTACATTTTTCTGGCTGGATTCTAGAATAAATTGGAACCGTTTAACAACAAGCCAATCATAATCTATGAAGGACCATTTTAATATTTGTTATTTTATGCTTGTTCAATGAAAAATCATACAGTATTTGTATGTTTTCAAGCTCAAGCAGTGTCTTGTTATAAATCGTCTGTTTTTTCACATTCATACCAACCTTGATATTTCTCCAAGAAAAAATTATACCTTGGATGTATGTCAGCAAAGTAATTTACAGAAAGTCGTACATTTTCAAAGCCGTAATTTTTCTGCGAAAGAAGAGACAGCAACCAATTTGAACCATCTTGCCTATTTTTTTATTGGATTAACTGATTGACAAAGAAGTTAAAACTAAAGTAGTTTTATGCATTCACAACTTCTCTCGGTCAATCGTTGTTATGTAAATAGCCAAGATGATCTGAATGGCAGCTCTCAGAATACATTTGAGGTATGATCTGTAGGATTAGCTTTCAAGTTGCAAATGGCATGACCGCTCCAGTGGCCTAGTAGTTAGAGCATCTGCCTCAGATGCTAGAGGTCATGGGTTCAATCCCCAGCCAAGTCATACCAAAGACTTATAAAAATAGTACTAACAGCTGCCTCGCTTGGAGCTCAGCATTAAAAGGTTTGTGTTAGGACTGGTCGGCCTGGTGTCGGGGAAAATGTAACTGGGTGAGACGTCATGCTACATGTTTGCGGCCTGATGCCTCAGTGCCAGACATCACTATAAACTCCCACAATGCAGAAATTGTAGCGATATGACTAAAAAATTGTTAAAGCTATGTTCAAAATCCAAATCACACACACACACAAATGGCGTAATCAAATTCATGTAGAGTAGTCTCCCTTTTTAAGGCAAACCCTTCTGCAGCTGGAAAGACGCCTTTTAAGAAAGGTAGCCTTTCTAGAGATGGATGATACAGTTGTGAGTAATACTTTAAATATAGAGCAAGAAAGACAACTCATTTTGAAATATATAATATTCTTGGCAAAAAATTACGTTACTGAACAAATGTGATAGAAATTAGATTTTGCCATTTAAAATAATGGTGTATAGTCAACATGTTCTTGCAGAAGGCTAAGTTGTTGTTGTAGGGTATAATGCTGTTTTTCAGCACAAGATATGCTATACATGGCGGCCAGTATAAATGGTGGAGAATGAACCCAGGAAAACCCTGGAAAGAACCACTGACCCACGAGAAGCTACTGGCAAGCTTTCTCACATATCCACATTGGCCAAACCCGAGACTCGAACCCACACAGACAGAGGTGAGATGGCAGTGATCCGTAACGGTGAGGGCTTTAGACCACTCAGCCCAGAAGGCTAAGTACTGATATTTGAATTCAAATCATCTGTCACTGGCATTTGATGAATAATTCTTGAGAATTCTTAAGCATGACATAGTTATTCATTTTTTTTTTCTTTTGTCTTTCATGAAAATATCTTGATCAATTATATCACTGTTAAACTAATTAGCAGCTTTTATATGAAATGTCCACAAAGGCCGCAAGCTTGCCATGTAATGAACTGGTTATTGTATGGTACCCTGTCAAACAAGTTTAATGTTCTGTGCAAGTGAAGGCAAGAAAACTGCCACACCCTTTTTATTATGAAGTGAACCTACAATTACACAATAATTTGAACTGATCACCTCTGTGCCCTAAGCTGTTAGATTTTTTCATTTGGATAATTATTTGTGGTAATAATAGAGCATCAGCATAGAATAAAAGAAAGAAGGAACAGATTTCTATCAGTAAATTCCCCATTTCCCAATGTGTCTGCTTTGGAGGGGCAAATTGGACATATTCTGCACTGATATATCTGCAACATAAACAGGATGGCCATTTTGGAAGGTCAATTTATGAATATGAAACCACAGATGGAAAGGGGTTCTGATGGTAAATAACAAGAGTCTGCTCATCACAAGGGTGTATTGTGCAAATCGGATCTGCTCATCACAAGGGTGTATTGTGCAAATCGGAACTGCTCATCACAAGGGTGTATTGTGCAAATCGGATCTGCTCATCACAAGGGTGTATTGTGCAAATCGGAACTGCTCATCACAAGGGTGTATTGTGCAAATCGGATCTGCTTATCACAAGGGTGTATTGTGCAAATCGGATCTGCTCATCACAAGGGTGTATTGTGCAAATCGGATCTGCTCATCACAAGGGTGTATTGTGCAAATCAGAACTCCATTAGAAAATATTCTATGTATGTAGACTCTGAATTTTAGCTGCATAGAAGTGTCTGAATCGTTGGTGTCTGCAACCATTATAATGGCCATCAGGTGTTTTGAATCATAGGTGTCTGCAACCATTATAATGGCCATCAGGTGTTTTGAATCATAGGTGTCTGCAACCATTATAAGGGCCATCAGGAGTTTTGAATCATAGGTGTCTGCAACCATTATAATGGCCATCATGTGTTTTGAATCATAGGTGTCTGCAACCATTATAATGGCCATTAGGTGTCTGCAACCATTATAATGGCCATCATGTGTTTTGAATCATTGGTGTCTGCAACCATTATAATGGTCATTAGGTGTCTGCAACCATTATAATGGCCATCATGTGTTTTGAATCATTGGTGTCTGCAACCATTATAATGGCCATTAGGTGTCTGCAACCATTATAATGACCATCATGTGTTTTGAATCATTGGTGTCTGCAACCATTATAATGGCCATCATGTGTTTTGAATCATAGGTGTCTGCAACCATTATAATGGCCATCAGGTGTTTTGAATTGAAGGTGTCTGCAACCATTATAAGGGCCATCAGGTGTTTTGAATCATAGGTGTCTGCAACCATTATAATGGCCATCATGGGTTTTGAATCATAGGTGTCTGCAACCATTATAAGGGCCATCAGGTGTTTTGAATCATAGGTGTCTGCAACCATTATAAGGGCCATCAGGTGTTGTGAATCATAGGTGTCTGCAACCATTATAATGGCCATCATGTGTTTTGAATAATAGTTGCCTGCAACCATTATAAGGGCCATCAGGTGTTTTGAATCATAGGTGTCTGCAACCATTATAAGGGCTACTAAGTGTTTGAATAATAGTTGTCTGCAACCATTATAAGGGCCATCAGGTGTTTTGAATCATAGGTGTCTGCAACCATTATAATGGCCATCATGGGTTTTGAATAATAGTTGCCTGGAACCATTATAACGGCCATCAGGTGTTTTGAATCATAGGTGTCTGCAACCATTATAAGGGCTACTAAGTGTTTGAATAATAGTTGTCTGTAACCATTATAAGGGCCATCAGGTGTTTTGAATCATAGGTGTCTGCAACCATTATAAGGGCTACTAAGTGTTTGAATAATAGTTGTTTGTAACCATTATAAGGGCCATCAGGTGTTTTGAATCATAGGTGATTGCAACCATTATAAGGGCCATCAGTTGTATTGAATCACTTGTGTCTGCAACCATTATAAGGGCCATCATGTGTTTTGAATAAAAGTAGCCTGCAACCATTATAATGGCCATCAGGTGTTTTGAATCACAGGTGTCTGCAACCATTATAGGGGCCATCAGTTGTATTGAATCACAGGTGTATGCAACCATTATAAGGGCCATCAGGTGTTTTGAATGAAAGTCATCAGCATCCATTATAAGAGGCATCAGGTGTTTTGAATCACTTGTGTCTGCAACCAATATAAGGGCCATCAGGTGTTTTGAATCATAGGTGTCTGCAACTGTTATAAAGGCCATCAGTTGTTTTGGTTCATATGTTTGCATTAATGAATGAAGCTTTTAAACTCAAGGTTTGAAGTGTTAAGCACTAATACCTTTTCTGAGTGGTTCCTTTTGTCATAATGACTTAAAAATCACCCTTTTGAAAAAGGAATTATATGCATGTGCTTTAGATGAGGTAGCATTCTTATTTTATAGACAGAACTATAATACAGTGAAATCTGTATGTAAATACACAAAAGTACATAGGTGTTTCATTGCAGGTTGGTGCAGAAAATGAGTTTGTTATGGCATTGGTATATGTGAAAGTTGTATGGCTGAGATGTATTTAAACACCATAGCAAAAACGTTATTTTTCCCAACTGAATGAAACATATTTTTTTATTTATTGCATGCCATCTCTTTTGATATTTCCCCATATTTTAGCCATATAGTGTAGACGGAATTAAAAATAAATTAGAATGAAAAGTTTGATTTAAGAATAGCAATTTAAGATTGTCAGTAAAAGAATAAGTATAATAGATGTTTTATTCTAGGTGTGCAATAAGGAACAATGGGTACAACATCTAAATATGATTATAGAGATATGTAGAAATGGCTTGGCATGAGACCATTCATTTTGTTTTTGATGGACAAGTGCCTTTTATACTGAGGCAAAATATGTAGTAACTTATAAAAGGTGGTCTTGATGAGCAGGTTTCATTTATAAGAAAGTGTTTGCTAATTATGAAATCACTGTACTGTATGTGTTGGCTTATAAGTCAAGTCGAATTGCTAACAACGTAGACCCTGATCTGCTATTGCATACTGCAGTGGCAGATGAGGAGCAAAATTATTTGTTCAACTAATTACTCCTAACAAATGGCATAGACCAAGATCTGCCATTACATTATGTAATGACAGATCCAGGTCTGTGCATTTTGCAGTTGGAGTTGACTTGAAAGTGAGTATTTACAGTATGCTGAATTGACTTGTGACACAAAAACCTATGCCTTAAACCAACCTGAACTGATGTGATTATGTATGAAGCCAATCTGAATATCATAGAACAACTATCATTTTCTTCAGCATAATGTTGATTAATTTTAGATTTAGTGCTATTTGGTTTTCCTGAAACTTTTTCAGAAAACATCAATTCACTGTTAGACCTCTCCGGTGGCCTAGTGGTTAGAGCATCCACCTCAGATGCGGGAGGTTACAGGTTTGAACCCTGTCTGAGTCATACCAAAGAATGGTACTAAAATCTGCCTCACTAGGCACTCAGCATTAAGAGGTTAGTGTTAGGACTTGTGAGCCTGGTGTCAGGATAATGTGACTTGGTGGGACATCATGCTATATGCCTGCAGCATGATGCTGCAGTGCTAGACATCGCTATAAACTGCAACACCGCAGACATTGTAGCGATATGACTGAAAAATTGTTAAAGCTACATTAAAAATCCAACACACACTTAATTTTCTGTTACCAATGGTTAATTTGTAACACATTGTTTTCTTCTTACCAATGGACAGAGTAAGGTTATGGTGTGATCATATGTCTTCATGTCTCTCATGCATTATCTGTCCAAAACGTTTGGTTTTCAACTGCTTACAAATTATTAAACTATTATCAACCAATCTTACACAGGGCATCCTTGTGTGTGGATATTTCTGTTGTACTTGACCACAGGTGATGCCGATCCACCATCAAAAGAAGTTGGCCATTGATGCTGAAAAAGAACACTTTAGGCTGCTCGAAAAAAAACCCAGAGACATCTATATGGTTGTGCTACAGATGCTTCTGATAGAAGTTGACCAAAGTGGACAGAATGCATTCTTGCCTAAAGTCCTTTAAAGTTCGTAAAGAAGCTGATCATATGTGATTTAATTGTAGTTGGAGTTCCTAGCAAAATAAAGTCTCTTTAAAAACAGTTAAACAAAAGTTGGTCTTTTTTGGATTGGAAGATAGCCATGCTTGATGAACTTGAGACGTGATGATGTGCCAATACACATCCACCTATCAAGCCATCCATCCATCAGTCGGTTAATCCCTTTTTTTTTATCAGAAAAGCATTCTGTCATCAATGCCTTTGATATTTTACATCATTAAATATTGCCACCATTATTGAAACAGAAAGCTAGTCTACATGTTACATAGAACATGCTGACATGAAGGCCCGTCAATTTATTTACAAATGACTATAATGTGCCAGTAAGTACAAAAAAAGAAAATACCTTTAAACTACTTGTGTGGAACAGATCAACAGAATTTGACTAACAAAGTCTCATTGCACCAAGTTCTTTATTTTTCTTTAAAATGGGGTTGAAGTATTATCACATAACCATTCTACAAAAGCAACCCCAACCCCCCAAAAAACTTATGGAACAGCTTATTAGAAATTAACTTGATATGAGAGAAGGTGGCATCAAGGTGTGTTTTATTTAGATAAATGATACCAATATACCATCACATATGGCTGCAGTTACTAAATGGAAGGGGAGCGTTTTTTAGGCAAACAAATATTACTAAACTGCATTAGACCAAATTTGATAGAATTACTGTGACATCACAGATTTGATCTTTTACACAAACAATGCTGATTTATCAAATAACAACTACTTTTATAAACTAGAAACCCCTTAACTGATTTTTGTAAAAGACTACAGGAGATTTGACAGTTCCACAGGAGGGATTCCACTATTTCAGATTGCATGGCCATCCTAGTTTAGACTTGACTGATAATGTCAGCCATTAGAGTGATCTGAGGGCTAATGGTCTCTTGTTTTTCAGGTACTGATAACTGTGGCACCATGAAACATGGTTAATAAATGCACGTCTTTGAATAGCGATCCAATTTGACACATTTCAGGTCTCACAGACTTTATATTCTTGTTATTTTTTTTTATGTTCAAGGTTGATCTGTTCAAAAACAAGCAACTTAATTCTTGTAAGCTCAAAAGGTGACACTATGCCCAAACTATTACCTGCCTTGTCCTGGTCATGGCAATTTTACCAGAAATATATATCTATTTTAAGAAACATTACGATTATAGTCTATGGGAAATTAATCAGTTTGCCCCATAGGCAATTCAGCTCTTTAAAGGATATCATAGCAACCAGCCTGACATCATCCACCATCTTGGATTTATCATAAATTTACAATTATAGAAATAAGTTTAAACTTTAGTTAGAGAGAGAATCAATAATATTAAATAATAATACTGGATATATTCACTGGATAAAATCCTGTGTGCCATTAAGCTGTCTTGAAAGGACCATTTTATGCTAACTCCTAACAAAATGCCCACATGTCACCCTGATCATGGAATTTATAACATGTCACACCTTTGTCATGATAAATTTTGCACCAGTCCTGTCCATTTAACTCTAGAGCAAAGTTTTGTGAATAGAAAGACATCACTGCAAAAGACAAGGTCACTATAATAAATATTAAGAACCATTTTGCATAGTTTTATTTCATATACATGTTTTTCCTCCTAATAAGTTTTACCAAGATGATATTTTCACCTGACTTGATTAGCATTACACCACTCCCTCGATAACTCGCGCCCTGATAACTCGCGAACCCGCTTATAACGCGTGGTCAGGCGTGGATCCCATTTTTTAAAACCAGAAATTACCCCAAAAATAGATCCCTATTTTATGAACTTTATGGAAATCGCGATCAAAATTAGCTACAAAACCTTTTGATATCGCTCGTTTTATCGTCGAAAACGGTAGATTGGATCTGGAAATTTTAAAATACATTATGAAATACCAAATTTAAAAATTAGTAATACAATTTTTTTACATTTATTTCCAAGTGACATTCCAAGCACACCGCAATTAACGATATGTAAGGAAATTTCGATCAATGAAAATGTCACTTACGCTGAGTGGAGGCAGTACTTTAATAAATAACTACAAATTAAATAATTTATTTATCAATTGAAATTTGTGTTCTAGTTCTATCTTCTAGTTCCTTTTAAATGTTCTAGTTCCCTCTCCTAGTTCCTGTGCAATGAAATCACGATATCAATACTGTACTAATTGCACAGCACAAAAATTGAGATTCGACGTAGACGATTGTCTCACGAAAATTTCGCTTGCTTTTTGAACAAAAGTAAACTTGTTTGGTGGTGTATCAACAGTTAGTCTAGTTCCCTGCTCTTTTCACTCCCAATTTGGCAGGATACAATGCGATACCACTCCGGGAACCAGACTCCCCAAGAAAACAAAAAGCAGTGACGTAATACACACATGGTTTCGTGTAAACATAATGGTTGTTAAAACCAGTTGGAACGATCTTTCACATGTTGGACATTTTGAAAATAAATGTTATTTAAACAGAATAGCGAACAACTTCATTACAAAACGTGCGTTATTAAAAGTTATTATCGACGTGAATGTAAAATGAGGATTCAGTCATTAAACAGCGAAGTTCCCTAACCCCGACACCCACCCACCCCCCACATCCCGCTGTTTTCTCGATGTCCTAGCGATTTTTGTCAATTTTTGGAGGTCCCTCGGTAACTCGCGCCCTCGCTTATAGCGCGGTCTATGTTTGTGGACCCCATTGTGCGCGAGTTATCGAGGGAGTGGTGTATTATGTAACAGGGACCTTTGGAATAATTATGATGTTCCAGATGTTTCTTGAAGAGTCTCAATAGAAATGTAAACTTGAACACTTTTGAAAACTATTTATTGTTTGTTTTATGTATATTTGTTCCTTATCACAACACATTTGTTCCTCATTTAGCTGGAAAACAACTGATCCGGGTTACATAGTTACAGGATATCTTACTGTGCTGCACAACTTGACAAAGGATTGGCCCTTACTCATTATTTCATGAGTGGACTGCACTATGTGCCCTGCTCTGAAAGCTTCGGGAGAACACCATAATTCTTGGTAAACAACTCCTGATGGTTCGATTTACTGATTCAACCTTTTGAATGCTCATAATGAACCTTATTACTGGTTGTTTGCCCAGTGTGTTACTGTATGCACATGTCAATAAGAAACTCATCATTGTTTGTCCAAGGTAGCACTGTATGCATTTGTCAATTAGACACCAGTGTTTGCCCAAGGCAGTACTTTATGCAATTGTCAATACAAAACTCATCATTGTTTGTCCAGGGGCAGTACAGTGCATATGTGCACAAGAAACTCATCATTGTTTGTCTATAGTTATATTGTTTGCACATATCAATCAGAAACTTATTTTGAGATCCTACTTCAGTTTGAACGTGGAGGGCAGAAAAGTACTACATGCAGCCAAGTGAGATTTTCCTCCAGAGCAAATAAATGAATTTTTATGGCATTGGGAATGATTACCTTGGTAGCACTTAACAGGTACTATAGTTAGGTAGAAAAAGACATTGTAAAAATCATTTTTCCCCCAATATATTCAACTTGTTTGAATACAAAATTAAACTCTGCATGGTACTTTCTACTTCGGTCTATGTCAAATTTCCTTTTAATTTTTTTCTTCTCAAACGTGGTATACCCATGCATGATTTTAGCTGAGAGGATTTCTGAATTGTCTACCTTGAATCGCTGCATGAAATATTGTCATTAGATAAAGTCTTGTGTACTATATTGTACCTCAAGTGGAATTTAAGCTTGAAATATTGGATTCATGTTACTTGTAGATAATTACAATGCCATATGCATCTATATACACAATAGATTTTCATGTTAAGAAGCATCAATGTCATATAATTTGTTTGGCAAATATAGTGTTTGGGAAATACATATTTCAGTACTGTCTAAATGTTCTTATCTGAACCCAGCATCAGCCAGGTGAGATTCATCACATAACAGGAGCTGAGAGCTATGATAGAGCAGGTTTCAGATAAGGATAGAGAGCTGACTTAGTCTGATATAATGCTATTATGTCATGGGATTAAACTTAAGTATCATGACAAGGTGAACCCAACAAGAATTAAATCTACCAAAATTTCTAATTGACTTAAATAAAATATAACATCAAACAAAGTAAAAGAATTAAATATAACTTAACTGTAACTTGAGTAATCCAAATGAAAGTTCTAATGCGCTTATTTTCTATTGTGCTAGCACCACAGAAAAATTACAAATCTAAATCTAAATCCAGATGTTGTTACTTCCCTTGAATGAAAAATATCATTGAAGTACTTAAGAGTTGTACATAATCCCATAGACTTTTTTAAATATCCAAGTCCTTGAACAAAAGCTCATAATCATATAGGTACTTACTGTTTAAATTAAAAATTTTCCACTCTATTAAATCAAACAAACAAATAAATAAATATTTCTTCTCAAAACCTCTTACAGAATTGGCATAGAGAGTGTGAGTGTGTGTGTGTGTGTGTGGGGTGTGTGTGTTGGATTTTTAATGAAGCCTTAAAAATGTTTCAGTCCTATCACTACAATGTATGCAGTGTCACAGTTTATAGTGATGTCTAGCACTGGCGCATCATGCAGCAGACATGTAGCATGATGTCTCACCCAGCCACATTATCCTGACACCAGTCCTAAGACTAACCTCTTAATGCTGAGCGCCTAGCAAGGCAGCTGTTAGTACCATTTTTATAAGTCTTTGGTGTGACTCGGCTGGTGTTCGAACCCGCGACTTCCTGTATCCGAGGCAGACGCTCTAACCACTAGGCCAGCGGAGTGGTCTATATACTCTGAAAAGAATGTCAAATAGATTCCTTAACAGGAAACAACAACTGAACACAATTAGCTGCTCCTTTTCATGTATCTGAAAGCCATAAAGTGTAAACAAAACAAAACAAAAAAAAAAGTAAAGTAAAACAAACAAAACAAAACAACAACTGTAGGAAAACTTCTACTAAGTTATCATTTGTAAGTGTCCTCAAAGGAATAACTTGGATAAAACTTGTGGACACACATAATCATCCACAATTATTTGCTGCCTGATGTGGTCTTAAGTAAAAGGCCAAAATAACCTTCCATTATTCTACCAAGCAGTTTTTCGAACACAGAAATAGGTGACAAATGAGCTTTGCGAATCTTCCAGTTGGCTTTTCGTACCATTTGGCAAGTATGACAACATCTACAAAAGTTAGAAACATCACTTTAATTCCCAGCCAATACAAAAGATTTAAAATATTGTGATAAGTCTTATTTAATTCTAAATGACCACATAACGATGTTTCATGGGCTAAACTATGAATTTCCTATTGATACCATATAGGAACAACAATTTGGTATCTAAATGCCTACTCATCACCAGCAGATACCTCAGGTGTCCTCCATTTCCTCATCCAAACCACATTCTTCAGGAAGTAAAAGTTCCTTCCTGTGTGGTTTCAGTTTCACTAATAGCCCTCTGAAACAGATCTCTGGATCTTCTTTCTGTAAGACAACTAGCGATTAGATTTAAGAGAATGTGTTGCCAAAAGAGTATCACTACGGCCAATACTTCTTGATTGATCTAAACTAGGAGCAAAAGTGACCTCATTAAAAGAGTGACTCCAAAAAGTGTCCGCAAAAGAAATGTTATCCTATTCAAAATCATCATTCTCAAGCACATGTTTTGCCATAGATCTAGTAACTGTGCAAACTGGATGCGAACCAGGGATTTTTACATCGATGAGATCAACTTGTCGATCCATACAAGGCTTGTCAGTTACAAGTGCATTAGACTATACCTTTTCTCCAGCAAGGTCATTACCTAGTGACAAATGTATTCCCTGAATATGCAAGGAAGTCACAGTTCCTGTTTTCAGTGGTCTCAAAACTAAGTCTGATGACAAATTAACAAAATGCAGAGGGATCAGCATTCTACTCCATTTAACAGATCCACATTCTACTCCATGTATTAGAAAATTTCACTAAAAGAAGACTTCAGAAAAGGGCAAAATACTTGCTAACAAAAGACTCTGAGAAGCTCCTTTGCCTCTTAATATCTCATTAGAAGTGGCCTTGTCTAACTCAACAACAAATTATATTGAACCCTTCGACAAGAATTATTCATAATTCTCCGTCTCAAAATCGGAATGTAGTAAGCTTACCCCCAGTCTTGTATTTCTTCCAATACATGACTGTGACCTTGGCTTCTTAAAACCAAGAGCATTTTTGACTTCTTTGTTAGAATTCGGCTGCTTATAGCAATCAGAAAAAGGTGCCCTTTCCTCATATAATATGCGTACGCGGGAGGAGTTAAAGATTTCTGTTCCGTCTTTTCAGAAATTTGATTCTTCTTCTTTCCTACCATTGTCTCCATCGTTCTTTCCTGCCTCCTGCTATCTTTCTCCTTTTCCAATTCTTTTACCATCTCTTCCGGAAGCTGTTTTATTGAGTCTATTTCCCTTGATTTACTGCTCGAACCAGGCAGAGTCTTCTTTATCAACCATAAACACTATAATCGAATACGATCTAGTTCACCAAATAATATGTCAAGGGAAAGTTGATTACCTGTTACATCCAGGAAAGCTTCGCCTCAGCAAAATCATAATGTTTGGCAAGGGCAAGGAACTCGTCCTCTCTAAATACTATAGTTTCTCTTGGGTAGGATCGACAATGAAATTCTCTACTTTGGATGTCATGGTGAAAGCTTGTTGGTTTCAATATCAATTTCCCAGTTATGAAATAAAAAACCAGAGACTACTAAAATTTCCGTCAATGAAATCCAAACTTTAAAAACCAATATTCTGAAATGTCAAACTCTCTGAAATATTAAAACTTCAAATATATTAAAATAAATTTAAATCCTGAACATATTCAAATGATGTTTAGATTCCGAGACTAGTTCACATTAATCACGCTACGTCAAGGGCTTAAACTTAAGTTAGAAAACAATGTAAACCCAAAAGAATTTAAGTTTCCAAAATATACATTTATTTACATCAAATCTGAAACAAAGTGAAAGAATCAAATATAACTTAGAGTATATGAATTCCTAGAATGTTATCCTCAATTGCACAATCAATTTCACACTAATCAGGAAAATGTCCAAAGGTATTTCGAATGAAGGTTCTAATACGTTTATGTGCTATTGTGCCAGCACCGCTGAAAAATCACAGTTCTAATTCCAAATGTTTTTTCTTCAAGGCAATCTCATGAACGGATGAATTTAACTGAAGTCCTTGAAAGTTTCACATAATCCAATAGAATTATTTTGAAATTCAAGTCCTTGAATAATTTCACATAATCCAATAGGTACTTACTGTTTGAAGTAAAGATTTTCCACTCTGCTAATTCTGACAAAAATATTATTAAAAGAATCGCTATTTGCTCTCAACGACTCTTGCAGAACTGTCATAGATGGAAGAATATGATAAATGGTGTGTGTATTCTCACCATATAGTCTCTAAATACGCAACCAAATCAACAGAATCTAATTCACAAGCAGCTAAATGATGCAACACACGCGTTTGTATTACAGTTTAATGAAGTCTCAATAAAAGAAAATAAGTTTCACCTCTAATGATATCTGTGTACCCTAACATTGAGGAACTGTACTTTATTTTATGTTATACTTTATTTAAAAAAATTTATATTTTGGAAGATTTGATAACACTGTACACAAATTCACTACACTTTTGAAAGTAGGTTAAACGTACCACAGTATACAAGACGTGACTATATTAAAGAGAATCTATGGTTCAACAATGGTGTCTGTCTCTTCCTGTCACAGTCAGCTATTAATTATGAGTCATAGAACTAGAAAACTTGTGGTGGTATATTTAATGTTACATAAAAACAAACAAATTAATGCTACTGGTGGATAATTTGCACACCAAATTTTTGTCCTAAGTTTTGTACCTACAGTACTACTGTCAGTTACTTACTAGCTTAAGGTTCCTTATTTGTTACAGCACACTTCATAGACATGTTTTCCATACTGTAACTAAAGAGGAATTCCGTAGCCGCATAATAGGAGGGTAACACTACAGTGCTGATTTGCTCAAAAACGAGATATGCAACATATAATTCTTATGATGTCAAAATATGATGCAATGCCCGAGGTATGACCAGATTTGGCTTTTTTATGACAATTTACAATGACAGTATATTTATTTAAAGAAACATTACCATTGTGGTTATAGGATAATTATTTAGTTACCTGTGCCTCTATGTACATTAATCTATATTAGTTCAAGTCCCTCACGCTTTCTAGGTGAATATTTCCAAATATCAAACTTCAGGGTTGCATTAGAGTATAGCTATTGTCTTCCTGTGGGTAATGGCGAGTGGAATATTCCAAATGCACCCCAATTCCCCCACCCCCGTATGGAGACAAGAGATCGGATAGAGCAGTACTTATGTCGAACTCGGGACATGCGCTGTTGAATCCTACGACTGGATCAGCCCAAGTAGCTATCATGTCATCCATTTGAAAGGCGCTCTGCTCCAATTGCCTCAGAACTAAATAACAGTTGCGTTGACGCGTAGTAAAAACCAAACATAACTAAGTATCTAAGGTCAGGAAGAGGCAATGTTTACTGTTGTTGTTGTTTTTGTTGTTGGTGGTTTTCTTGGAACGCGAGTTTTCAATGAATCTATGAAAAGCATATATGATTCAGCTTAAACTGGAGACCGCATGCTTTAGAGATATGTCTCGTTGCACTCTCTAAACCACATGCTGATTGCCGATTACATCTAACATAGCACACTATATGTACTGTTAAGCTGCATCACAAGATCCAAGATATAACGTACAACTGTCTTTCTACTTGAATACGTTAACCGAATTAGCAGATTTCTGTTTGTTTGATCTCCAGATCCTATTGGTCATTTATTATGCATTAACGTCAAATCAGGACCAAAATCAAAGCACATGATTCATTTTCCTGCTTTGTGGAGTAATGTAGTAAACAAAGTTACTCATCTCTGTCTTCAAATATCACAAGTGATCTGATTCATTTACCGATAATAATTGTCTAAATCACAGTTGCACAACATTCATCTGGTTAATCAGAATCGACTGAACTGATTATTCCTGGTCCCAACCAAATTAGGCAGACCGCTGTTTTCTTTGTGAGCACAAATAATTCGTGCTCGTGATGTTTACCATTTATCAGCTATTAATTTTGTTTTCTCCCTGATGTGCACAGATTGAATTAAATGGTGCCCAAATGCATTATTAAATCGTAGTTATGTGACGCTGCGGAACATTGCATTAGTAAAGTGAGTGCCAAAGTAACTACATATATTGTTTGTGCTAATAGGTCATTTATTTCTCCTGTAAGACCATCATATCCACTGTGGTGAAATATTCGGTCTTTCCAGGTTTTGTCACCTTAATGTGAGTTTCGGGAAACGATCAATGCAATTTGTACTGTATTTGAAAAAAGGAACTCTGGTTGTTTTTAATTAGAATTGGTTTGGTTTGGTTGTAGGGAAGCCTTGATTCCAGATGTTTTCACTAAAGTTCATTACTACCGCAAAGTGTCGCTTTGTTTCTATTGTACCAGAAAACACTATTCGGTCTTGATTATTTAGGATTGACGAACATATTTGTATTTATAATACAATTCCTTGACATTATTTACTATTTAATTCTGTTTGATTAATTGTTTGAAAAAAAGGCTATATTATCTGATATTTTTCTAATTTAATTTTTAGTCTAGTATGAGCATCTTTAAACCTCTTGTTGATAGGTTTTTTTTTTATTCAGTTTTTTACTTTGATTTTCTCGGTGGTTCTTGTGTATTATGTAGTTTATACTTATTTAAAATCGTACAGAAGCTATCAGTTTTTGTACTTTATATTTCCGCATAACTAACTTGATTATCACATGCATAATCAAAATCTATCACACCATCTTTTGTCATGTTCATACTATTTAGGTGGATCTATAACAACGCGGAAAAGAATGTTTCACTAAAACCAATAGTACTAGTATCTTTATATCTCCTAAAATGCAAGAATGCACAACAAAACAGCTGTAAACGGTGTTGCAAATGGTAATTAAACGGAGGAAACAGGAATACATTAACTGTAAAATATTTGACTATATGGAATGAATCCAAACCAAGTCAAACCGTGAAGTTGATTAGAATGCAAAATCAGCTAAACTGTCACAGGATAATCTATATGTGACGTAGTAATGTGTCTCGAGAAAAATGAAACAAAGATGTCAACATGCTAAAGCATGTACAATCAAACAAATTTCTTTGTTAATGAAATCACCAATTTGAAAGTCTTCACCATTATATTTTGCTATCGTATCTGTCTTATGTATGAGATGTACAAGTGTATGGCCAAAAGTAACGTACGATTTGAGACGCACGAATGTATGGATAACAAGAACATAAGATTTCAGATTACAAAAGCTCTGTCTTTAGCAAACTATAAACTCGAGAGTGACTTGCTGAGATTATATCACCATGCAGCATTCAGCATTAAGATGACTAAAATAACCATTGCAGTAGTTTATTGACAATAAATACATAGTCGGCAAAAGAAACACAATGTCTTAAGGCCATTATTCCATTACGGTGGAATGGAAAGTTTTAGTTTGATTGAACGTTTATTTTTCTTGTTCTCTAGACGTTTTTATTGCAATCTAGAAGAATATGGTTTCCTCATACTCGTTGATGACTTTCGAAAAGAAGATAACCAACAACTTTGTATTCTGTCTGAAATCTTTCATGATCGATTTGTACTTCAGCATTATCACCCACACACATATGTTTCGGAATGTTTACCGTTGACTACTAACTAGGCTAAACTCGCTGCAATTATTTTTGGATCTTATAAGCTGGCACAATCGCATATCAATCACAACGCATTATTGCCCTGATGCAAGTGAACGTATCTGTCACAATTATACCGTCTTCATTAAACAACCATTTCCGGATGTGAGTCTTGTTGTCTATAAAGTTTGTACTCATGATGACAAGGATAAAAAAATTCTCCTATTTAATTATTGTCAACTTCACTGCAAACTTGGAATTTGTATACTTAATAATAATAGATTCATTATCCAGGTAATTCAGGCCAACGGTCATTAAATATCTTACACAAACGTTGCTAGCATCATAGCACCAACCATACCGTACAATATAAATTATACTACACTGTTTACCTAGATCTGATCAACATTTTAACAAAGTGGTCAAACAATTTCGATACATTGAATAACAATTGGTTCTTCCAGTCTCAGTCTTCAGCCCCTGACTGGAATACTAAAATCTAGCTTAAGCTCTATTTAACTTATAATATATATATATATATATATATATATATATATATATATATATATATATATATATATATATATATATATATATATATATATATATATATATATATATATACTGAAACAATCTTGACTACCTGTCAACTTATATTTTTATAAAGTGCATTTGCACATATCATTAATGTTTGGGATAATTTATAATCTCCTTTTATTGTTTACATTCCCTTCATGTTGGAAAGTTGTACATCTGTTTCCAATGCAAATAATAGTAACTGTAGTAACCGTTTCTGATATATGACCCTTGTACAAAAGAAAAGTATTTGATGCAATATGTAAATCATATAAAAATGATTTGTTTAAATAATCATCATCTGGGGAAAGATTTTTGAAGCCCAATGTGTACATGATAGGATTGTAAACTGTCTTCACTTACTTTCTGTTCTGAGAGAGAAATAGGCAATTGTATCCATTTTTCTCCAGGATTAATGTAATACTCATGTAAATTCATAAATTTTCGTCACCCGTGTGATGAAACGGTTCATCATCAATGTTGAATATTTGTATAATTTATTGTGAAATAATTGCTATTTGTATCGTTTGAAACCGGGCGCCATTTTTACTACTGTGTATATTGGGCGCTCGGCTTTCCACTAGGAGGCGCTCGAGTTAAACTTTCCGAATTCTTCCATATTTAGCCATATTCGTGAAAACTTTGTCATGAATTTCCCTAGTGTTTTCCCAAAACCTATAAACAGGCGTGAGATCCACCGTTTTGGCAGTTGTGGTTCTACTGGACTCCAGTAAAAGTCTCAAGACTAAACAAGCAGAACTGATAATTTCAAGCATCAGTACAATATCAGGGTAGACTAGTCACAACCGATACATTAAATTTGCTACTCATTAATAACTATAATGTTTCTCTGAAGTGGTTTCAACGTTTATTTCCTAGTTATATCAGATAAAAGTTCCCATAGAAGGATTTAGCTGACGACACTGTCACTGTGTCGTCATCAATACTGCCGTCTGCTATCCATTGGAAATGTAATATTCCGGTTTGCATTATCGAATGCCCTTCTCAATTACATGTATCACTTTGGATTTACAAATTTCCATCCATTTTGTAGTGGTTGCATCATTTAGATGTCGAAATAACATACCCGACACAACGACACACTTTGTTGCTACAAAACAACAAACCCATGCGACACACAATTGACATCCGGTTCTCAGCCAACAAACGGCCATAGGACATAATTAATTTTATTATATATTCTCTACACTTGTTTCTCAATACTGAACTTTCCACTGTCTGACAATCAATACAAATCATATGTTAATCTAAAATACCTTCAAAGATGACTTCACGGTGAAATTCTTGTCAAAGGTTCACCTGCATTTTTTTGAAAAGCTTGACAGTAAACAAACTAACGTGCAATGGAACACAGATTTCACTTCCGTATCATGACCAAGGCCTTATTACTCACTGTGCACTGTCGCTGAAATACACACAGGCAACCACACCATAAGCTCATATTCTCAAGAATAAACAATTACCTGTAAATCTCTACCAAAAATGCCCAAATAAAACTCTTCTATCACCTCTAAAATGAGAGAGGAAAAATGTTCTAAAAATAGACTAGAACTACTGGAAGTACTAATTGTGACCCGATGCCAAACTCGACACACTATTAACATCCGGTTACAGACTGTGCCTCTAACATATTTACCATTGGACTATAAAACACAAACCCGGTTATGGTTCCGAACATTGATTGGATGCACAAAATCATTGTCACTTCGGTAGGTCATATGAACAAATTTTGAGAACTATTAACTTATTTTTATCTGCAACATTAGTTTAGGAATTGGGATTATCTGAGTTAGAGATTATGTGAATTAGGACAACTGGAAAATTTATGCTGATTTTCACATGTAATTTACCATTGAAACTATTGTTGTCATTTCAACATGCTTTACCAAATATCTGTTCTGCATATTTGCAAATATTATATTTCACCATCTTGAGCACTAAATTTTCTGAGAAAACACACACAAGCCTGGACGTCATATAATAAACTGTGTTGACTATTTATATTTGTTTTGTTTTGTGCTTTTATCATCTAAATAAGAACTTTTGTGGTGAACACACCATTTCTTAACACTACAATACACTGGAGCGATCTAGTAACTGTAAAAGGCGTGAGCTGTCCATCTATTCCATTTTATTTGACCTTGACCCTTGACACTTTACAATATATATATATATATATATATATATATATATATATATATATATATATATATATATATATATATATACACACACTTGTCAAATTTATCATTGACGATATGCATCGTATATTGCTGATTCTGCTAGATTTTTGTACCATGATTGCAACATTGTTACATATACTATTTCAATCTTTGGAACAATTGTTCACATATAAAGTTTAATATCACCGGCAGAATGTAGTATATTCACATACCCCAAACTATACTCAAACTTAATGCTTTTAACTTTAGCAA
>JAECUM010007189.1:0-78760 GCA_016617855.1 Megalonaias nervosa | reverse complement strand
GGTTCTATCAAATACTCCGTCTTGGGTAAACACGGTCGTTGTGCCATTTTGCCCCATAAACAATTCAACATCACTTTGGCAAACGATCGCCTTCCTTCGTTTTTCTCGACGTGGTCTAAAGTGATGCCTTCCTGCTCCCAGTATTTCTCTTTGAATTTCTTTTGGTCTTCGGGAGTGTCGCACCAGGAAGGATAGCCACTGGCTTCTTGTTTCAGTTTCAAAAAAGCATTCACGTAGTCTGCGAAAATGCCTTTTTGAGTCTCGTCGCCCTTGTGGTATTTTTCTGTCTTGGGAGAGTGGTAAATTTCGTACACTTCTAACAGTTGGTATCCCAAGTCCAGAGCTTTGAACAATTCCACGCTGACCCACGCTCCCGTCAAGGCGCGTTCTTCCTGAGTGTGCTGACAAGGCTGGTCTTGGTTGCACGTTTCGGTACGGCACAAGGGAAACATCAGTTTTCCTTGGCAATGGTGAGGTAAAACGGGGTGGTACAAGTACGTGGGAGGCAAAACTTTACATTTGATCAATCCTTCGTAGTGGCGAATGTTGTCCACGTCGATGTGTTCCGTCAGCAATTGCGGGTGCCCTGCGGCAAAGTGACAATATTTGCACACGTACGGATACAGCGAACACACGTCCAAGTATTTGATTTCTTCTCCTTTCTCTTCGTCGGCTTGGTATAGCAAACAGGTGGCATTCATCCGTCCTCCGTACAAACTGTCCCTTGGGTTCATTGGGTCCACCAGCTTCTAACTTTCCACGATACGCTTAAACTCGGGTTTTCAAATGGTGATCGTACTCATGTCCCACATTTCTACCACTTGGTATCCTTGCTCTTCTATCTTCAATCGCCGCTGACAATTGGCCTGGTACAAGTCTTCCATGGTTCGTTGTAAAAACTGATTTTTAGTATTACGTTGAGGGTAGCAGATAGGACATCCGTGAAATAAGCACCCATTAAACTCGTACACGATCTTGGGGTTTTCTAAGTACCAGCCATCCACTGAATACCTTCCGATGGCTTTTTCACCTCCTCCGTTGCGAGCGTGTTGGATCCATTTGTCTTCCTTGTTGCACAAGTAATGTAACCAGCGTAGGGCTTTGACCTGAGTATTGACGTTTGACAAAGTTGGTCGTTTGAGGACTGATGACAGCTAGGGTGTTTTCGGGCATGAATCGTTGGCGGTACACTAAGGAACACGCTTTGGCAATGGTGCAGGCTTCTTTCAAAGGATCGATCCCTCCGTGCTCCATGAATAATTCTCGAAATTTTCCACAGCAACGCCGTAAAATGTCCACGTCGGAACGACAATATTTTAACATTTCTTCCTGAAAGTCGAAAGGGTCGGAGGCGTGAGTGTCGTACCATGCGTAGAAAGCTTCTCGTTGTTCGGTACGCATGTTGTCGGGGTCGTAGTAGTGAGCCTCGGTCAAATGAGTTAGAACGGTGTGTTGATTGGCTTCGGTATTGGAAAAGTGCGGAAAATAGCCTTTGGCCATTTCTGTCATTCCAAACGTTTTAGGCATGCGACTCAAAGGCATGGACAAGTAACTCATCGAATCTTTAAACTGCACTTGTCCCACTTGCATGGAAATCATTTTGGCTCCGTTCAAAGTCACTTTAGGACGTTCGGTACTTTGTTCCATATAGTATCTCAAAAGAAACTGCCCATCGTATCCCGAGAAATTGTGAGCCATCACCGTGGCATAGCGATGACAGTCTCCGTAACGTTCGATGTCTTCCTGGCTCCACGTCTCGTCGATAGTGTCTAAGATCCATTGGGCGAAATCGGTCAGCGTGTTCGGTCCACGAAAGATTTTTTCACGTCCTCCAGGAATCTTGCTACAGTGAGGGCAATGAGTAAAGATAGGCTCTTGGATGCACTTCTCACACGCTCGATGAGCCACGCAGAAATTAGGAATGTGAATGCCAGTCTCTTGCATGCATTCGAAATCGAAAAAGATGAAATTCCCTTTCTTCTGAGCATTATCTTCTTCATGTTTGGATTGGTATTTTTGAATGTAGCATTGGTGTTCCAAGTCAACGATTTGGCGACAAATGTGACATCGCTTCTTTCCTGAACAGACGTGCACCTTGGCATTATTGGTACGTATGCCTTGTCCACAAGTAGGGCACAATCTCAGGAGCTGACAAGCACTTTTCTGCTGTGAACCTTGCGTCTTTAGATGTTGTTGGTAACAGAAAGGGCTGACAAACGTGCGCTGACAAGCTGGGCAATGCACTCGTTCTTGTCTTTGGTCCAGACAGGGCTTAGAGGCTAAACATCCCTCACATTTCGATCCACAATGCTTGTGTTGCTCTCGATTGTTATAGCCATAGTCACATTTCTCACAGTAATAACCGTATCCCAGAAATGCAGTGATACTGGTAATGGCATCGAAATGTTCATCGTGATAATAGACGTGAATGTATTTTCCGTCTTTGAAATTTCTGCCTCGAAACAACAGAGGTCCGCGCACTTCTTGAGGGTGTACTTTCAAGGTGTAGCGTGGAGCCAAGACGTCTTGCAACTTTTGCATTTCAGGAATGCCACAGGGTGCGTCTTTGGATATCCCCGCTTGCTGTAACAGGAGTTCTGCTTCTCTTTGTTGTTTGACTCGGTCCGATCGTCGAATAGTTTGCCAGGCTCTTTCCATTCTGTCGTGTCGTTCTTGTCGGCATACGTTCGTCCCACCACGATGGAACGGGCTAAGCACATCTGGTCTTGAGTGTTGTTAATTTGAACGAGGCTCTTTTTGGTGCTGCGAAGATTTTCTACCAAGATCACCTTTTTGCCATGTCCTGTCCCTTGGGGAAGAGACACGTGGGTCATGAACAGTGTCGCTTTTCCGTCGGGGATGTGAAACTTGTCGTTGGATTGTTGCACGTGTTGAATCTTGTCCATGACTTTGGAAGGTGTCAATTCTGCCGGGCTGCTTAACTCGATCCAAACCGGTGACTTCAAACTGTCGTGATGAATGGAAAGTCTCATGCTATCGTCTTCTTTGGCTTCACATTTCTGTTTCAGTGTGGTTAACAAAGAATCTCACACATTGGTGATGAACCCCTCTGCTTTTTCCAACGGTACGTCGGACTTGAAATCTTTAAACTTTACAGTGTACGTGTAGGCTGTGGTTCTAAATTTTCTAGAGGAGCGTTTGTCCGTCTCTCGAATGTGGTAGTAATTTTCAGGGTTTACTGGTGGTGATGGACTTTGACTGGGTGTAGACTCTCTGGGTCTGGATTCTGGTTCACTCATCTCATCTTCAAAATCGCTGGCATGAATTTGAGCCAAGACTTCAGCTACTGTGCGAGGCGATAAATCACGTTTCTGCCTCTTACTTCCTTCTCCTTTCTTTACGAAATGATGCGATCGTTTCATCTTGACTGCAAAAAGTCAAATGACTACATTTGAAACGCCATGGACCCCTATATATCCATGTCAGGCTCAGTGTATATATAAAGGGTTTCTGTCTTCCCTCTCAGTATTCATTTCGCTCTCAAGCTGACCAGCACGATGGAAGAACCCACACAAATTGATCTTCTGATTAGAGCTTTGCGAAGTGTCATAAGAAAGTTTTCTTCAGACAAGCCGACGGACTACTCTCCCTCCTTTCGAGATAAAAGTCAAGATACTTGCTATATCTGTCAGAAGAAAGGGCATTGGGCTACAGAATGTCCAGATCGTCAGAAAAGCAAGACCAGTGTCAGAAGTGACAAAAGTCAAGACACTTGTTATCATTGTAAAGAGAAAGGACATTGGTCTTCAGAGTGTCCTAAGAAACAACAGGAGCAGGAGGAGGAAGAAGAAAAAGAGGTGCCGTTGGCAAAGGAAGAACCCCGACACGTTCAGAAAGAGAAGATAGAACAGATAGAAGACGAGAAAAAAGTGAGGAAGAAGAGGAGGAAAAACTTGTGAAAGTGAAGAAAATCAGAAAACAGAGAGAATGAAAGAAGATAAAAGACACAGAAGAAGTCTATGAACTTTTTAAAGTGTTGTGTTATGTTGTGTTGTGACATTGAATTGTAAATATTTGTACCAGAATAGACCAGACTGAAAAAAACGTAAGTGTCTCTTGGTTTTGATTGTTTAGAATAATAAGGGTCTACACTCATGCACTCACAACACGTATATCATAGGGTTAAACAAGGGTTTTTTGAGTTTTAATTGATTCTGGCAAGATGAATATTATCTCTTTTCGAAAGAAGTGAGTGGCCCTGAAAAGGACCGTTGGGTGTTTGTTTTTTTCTTAGAACAAACTTAGGAACGAGAAGCAATCAACTTTAACTGCCTTAAGCCTTTGCCACGGCCAAGGCCTACTTCTGGACTTGCTCCTGTCAATGATTTGGTAGAAATCACTAGGGGTGGTATCTCCGGTGTAGTAACAGGGTTAGACTGTTTGGCTCGGGAAGGTCTTTTTCTCTTGGATCGTAATAAAGAAGTCTGATACATTTGTTTCAGGCTTCTTAACTCGGCCAAAATGTCCAAGAGTACCGTTACCGTTTGAGGTTCACTGTTCTCCTTCTCTCCTAGACCTTGTTTCTTCTCTGCTGCTTCTTCCTGTCGTTTCCTTCTTGCCTCTTCTTCTTCTTGCTGTTGCTGTTCAAGGAGAAATGCTTGTTCTGCCTCTTTCTGCTGCTGTAAAAATTTCTCCAATTCTTCTTTCTGTCTTTGTTTAAAATCCTCGACGTGTGGTAAAGAAGGAGAAGGTGGCGAAGGTACTGGTACTGGAACAAATTCTTGCGAAGAGAGAAAATCTACTAAGTCCCAATTGCAAATCGGTCTCTTCTGGAAGTAGCGCTGTGTTAACTTTGGTAGCCACTGCTATGCCATCGCTTCTCGTCTCCACAGCCGGTGCATCCCAATTCATTGTTTTCTTAGTTTCAGTGATGTTTCCCAAAACAATGTCGCATCGATTCACTGCGCACAGACGCTAGCGCACCTATTTAGGGAATGTGACGTCACAGGTAGCTCTCTTCGGATTGGAAGACAGACTCCGCGAAGTGGCTGAATTTTGTAATGCGTGTTGGGATTGGTGAACAATTTCAATCCGTTTCGATCCGGTCTTCCACCATAAATAAACGCAGTTCACTTCATTCCTTTCACCTGTTCCTCGTCACAAGATGTGGACCAACGTAGAATCCTCTACTTTCGTATCGTCGTTGTTTTTCCGTACGGACTTACCCATGTATGTGAGATCATCATGGAGAATCGTTAGGATCACCGAGACAAGTGTTTGGAAAAGAAAGACCTATGTGGAAAGACAAGGTTGTCTGAAGCGAGTCCTCATCTACGGTCCAGAGGTTAGACAAAGTTTGAGGAAGAGAAGAAGATCAGTGAGATGCCCTCTATGTTAACGAACTGGTGTTAACATAAAACCCAAAGGCCCTTTTCAGGGCCACTCCACTGCCTCGGAAAGATTTATTCTTTCTTGCCTAAAAAAATTTTTTTATTCGATTTTATAATTTATATTTAACTCACTAAAACATTATTCTCTTACCTACAATTTTTTTTTAGCCGATTGTATAATTTGTGTATGATAGATTGATGTTCATCAATCTATGGAAAAAAACGAATATATAAAACATACTATACTATTCACTGACACAAACGCGAATGCATAATACTTTGTGTAGAAATGAAACAGGTGGCATGACGTCACGGTACTTGCTACATTGTTGCAAGTGTCAAGTACCGTGACGTCACCCTACCTGTTCCATTCCTCATGTTGCTATACAAAATTCCCATATGACCCAAACAGTCCCAGGCTGTATTTTTGTCCCTAAAAATCTGTGACCCAAACAGTCCCAGGCTGTTTTTTCTTCTTTGGCCTCATATGACCCAAACTATCCCACTACACAACTATTATCTTATTACACACACACACACACACACACACACACACACAATAATACACATATATATATATATATATAGAGTATATATATATATATATATATATATATATATAGAGTATATATATATATATATAAGCTGTGTATTTAAAGGAAAGAAATAAAGGAGAGGGGATATTGACAAAACATCTTCATAAACAAGTGTATGACATATTCAGCTTGTTCCTTTTTCCTTGAAAAGCACTCGGCACAAGAAAGGAAATATTTTTCTTCTGTTCCTGAAATACTTTTGTTTCATTTTCGCACATTCTTCAAATATGAGCGTATGTCAAGATCAGCTGGTATGTTTTGTTTATCAGACATTCAGGACAAGAAACCAGCTAATCTGATTCTCCACAAAGGTAATGTTTGCATATATTTTTGATAAATAAGTATCTCATTCTGGATTTGATTCAAGGAAAAGTCAATCATAACAGTCAAACGTATGAAGTGACAAATACAATGCAACACAAAAGAGAAATAAAAAATATTTCGGGCCGTGCCAGAGACTACTCTTAAGTTTCAACAATGGGTGAGGAAACCCGCCATAAACTTGAGGACAAGCCTATTTTTGATTTTTTTTTTGGGGGGGGTGTCCCTCGTCTGATCTTTTCAGACCATTCAAGGGGGCCCCACCTCCCTAACTTTATTTTTACCCATAAGGCTTAGTATAGAAGTGTTCGTTTAATTTTTTTTTTTTTTTGGTTTTTTTTTCTTTAATTAAAGGGTGTTTGCCACTTTTTTATGTTTTTGAATTCTTTGTTTTTGGAATTTTTTATTGATTGATTGAGGACAAGCCTATTTTTGAAAACGTGCTGGCTAGGAGACAGAAAGAACAGGAGCCTGGCAACGGGGATCTTGACATATTATCTAAAATCAAGATGAACCCCATTCTAACTATAGAGGAATAAAACAGTAATGATATCATTATGCGATTAGTTCTCCTCCACGTCTCTCATTCGAGGTAGCTAGTATCGGACATCACTGGACAATAGGGGAACGGAGGAACAAACTTTCTCCTAATGATAATGATAGTAATCTCCGCTATCGTCCGGTTATACAATTCCAATCATACCGCTATTGTCCGATTATACAATTCCAATCGTACCGCTATTGTTCGGTAGACTAGTGAACATACAAGTGTATCCATACGGTAACAGCATGCTCATGCACTTCCAACTCGACGGGACGCTTGCTGTAATATTGCGTCATGTAAAATCTTTCACCAACTGGGATCAATCTATTTCTGACCGGCAACCAAGGATGACCTGCGAATCGAGCTGATGATAATCGAATGAGTGGCTGTTTGTATAAATTGTGTCGGAATATAAGCAAGTGTCATACATTCTCTACAACTGCTGCCATGGTTAAAGAAAAACCAAATTCAATAAGAACTTATGACGAAGACGGTTTTCGTCGCAGAGCGGCTTGCCTGTGTTTCAAAGACCATACCGAACAAGAGGTAAGGTAGTGGTATTACACTTGGGAATTTTACAATACCGGTATTCATATTTTGTTTTCTTTTGACTTTTATGGTGTTAATAATTACGAGATGGTGTTCCAGTTTTTTTTTTTTTTTAGTGTGCGGAATTTCGGAAGAACTTTACTTTATTAAGTATTCTGTGATATGGCAAATCAACAGTTTAATACTTAATACAAATTTTTTTGACTTGGCTGAATGTCATTTCAGTTAGCAGAATGTACCCATACCCACAATCACGATCAGACAGTATCTCCCTGAAAATAGGTTTTTAAAAACTTTAATGTCATCCTTTATGGAGGATATGTTTTTAGGTTTGTATTACAACGGTTTTTATGTACGTGCTGTGTGTATGTGACTTTATATTTGCTGATATGTATAGTAGTACAGTTTGTGGTATTTAAATTATCATATCCACTTGCTGATTCTAAGTAAATAAACTTATTATTATTATTGTTGTTGTTATTATTATTATTATTATTTCTCTTATGAGTAGTCTTTTTCAGATTTTTAAAGTAATTTTTATATTTTCAGTTTTTCTCTTCCACTATTTATTATTCATTGATTTTCGAAGTTTAATTATGTGATACATGAATCCAACCCAGTTGCAATAACTTAATGTGAATTTTAACCCATAGTTAAAATAAACAAATTAAACATTATTCTTACTAATTATTGGTAGAGGAAAATTGATTTTAAAGTTTCTTCTTTTAAAACTAAATATCAGATAGGTTATGTGGCAACTAAAATAATAAAATTTTCTTCTTCCATTTTGCCATGAATAGATAATTGTTCCATATCAAAGGGAAACCCCTTCTAAATGGAAACATTGGACTGTTCAGTCTGTGATTTTCCTTTTTTTTAATTCACCAAAAAGTATGATCTGTCCCTGAAATATTAATATTGGGCACATTCATTATAGTGCAGATATTTGTAGATCTATGTAGGTGTCACATTCTTCTACAGTGGGACAATAAGAAACAGTGAAATAAATCTGTTAGGGAGAGCTGTAGTATTTCAGACCAAAATGGGATAGAATTTTACCATCAGATCTTACTAGAGTCACCTATTGTAGTGTCTCCTGGGGCAATTATTTTAGCCTTCATGTGCCATCAAACACCAAACCAAACTGTCTATATGGCACAGCCAATGGGCAGAATAATTTGTTTCTTTATGGGTATCTGCTCTTGATACAGAGTTCTACATGTGCTCTGACCACTTATGTGCACTGGTGAATATATAGTTCCAATCAATAATCAAGTGACTTTCCAGAATTTTCTTGAATATTACTGTGGTTTATTGCAGCAACTAAGGAAACAAATAGTTTGAAAAAAATCTTTTAAAAATAATAAATTGTTAAAAAAATAATCTTTGTATTTTGAAAGTAAGTTTCCTTTTATAATGAAAAGACCTTTTTCTGATAAGATCATTTCAGAATCACCAAAAATATTCAAAATATGGAGAATATTTTTTAGTTCAAAAGCTACGTTAAAATTGAAAGATCTTTGTTACTTTGAACAGATTTTTTGAAGCAGCAAAATGAGATTGTTATTGCAAAAACAAGATTTGAAATAGCAAAAAAGCACTGGTTGTGTTATAACACTGGTTGTGTTATAATTAAAACATTCTGTTTTCTTTAAAAAATCTTTTTCTTCTTTCTGAAATGATACTTCAAGAATAATAAAAGTAGTTGAATTGTTTTGGAAAGTGTCTTTGCTATAAGAAACAGATTTGTGTTGAGGTAAAATGATAAAGAAAGGTCTTTGTTATTATGAAAACAAACTTTTTAAAATTGTTATGAACTCTATGGTCTTAAAATAAGTGACAAGAAGGAGCACAACCCACCAGTTTTGTAAAATTGAAAAATATAATTTATTTCCCTAAAATACAAAGTGAAAGAATTTAAAATAACTTACAGTGCAGTGATTGAACTCCTTAAATCCTAAATGTTTTATCAATTCCAAAAGTTTTGAGTTCCAAAAGTATTCCAAATGATAGACTGTATTATAATGATGTGTCAATAACAGAAGAATTACTGTTATAATCCCAAAATGTCTATAAATGAATTCACAATAATTCCATACAGCGATTATCTATCCAAATAGTCTTTAAATGAATGTTTGAGCACAAATATTCCAACAAATGATTAAATTAAAAGAATTAATCCTGATAATTTAACTCCTCCAAGACTGTTAGTACTATTAAGACTGCCTAATTCAAAGATTTAATTCTCTTATATAGAATGTTAATATACAATAGAGAGAATGCAATACCAGGCTTTGAATGAAGCATCTTGGCATATCAAAATCACTTGATGTTTACCAGATTTAATAGTACTACTCAGCCCTGAAACCCATGAATGAATGTTTGCCGGATTTAATAGATCTACTTAATCCAGAAACCCATGAATGAAACAATTTATGCACTGCACTATACATGACTCATCGTTAAAGTGCAAACTATGATTATAGGATATTAGCATTAAAAATGTCATTAACTAGAAGAACAATTATTATGAAAATAAGACACATAATAATGATATGCATAACAAAATAACAAAAAGATTTTAAATTATTTTTAAAAAGCGGAAGTTAAAAAATATCAAAACAATTTTCTCCATTTCAGAATGTTTGTTTTTCCTGTTATTTTAGAAAGATTTCTTTGAAATAGTATTTTTTCTTTTGGTGGCATATATAAAAAACCCACAGATTAAATTAAGCTGAAGTAAACAAAATAGTTAAAACAATCAAGTAGAGAAGTGCATAATGCATGTCTTAAATCAATTACTTGGCTTGTTTTACAGTATAACTAACGGTCTGTATGTGTACCAAGAATGGACACAGATTAGTGTTCTCTGTCCGTTGTAGACAAATAACCTTATATAAAGTACATGTATTATGATACTGAATTTTCTTTGGAGATTAATGAGTTTTCTTTATAGACAGTTTTTTTACTTTATTTGGTTGTTTAAAATAAATTGTACTCCTATTTTCTTGTCCATAATCAAAGCATACATCACTATATCTGTTTTAAATATTATGTCAGGAATACGAATTCTTGCAGCTGCTAGGTATTGCAGCTTGCTGTCTGTTTTATACTTCTAAGTAATGCATACAATGTGTGAAATCATATGTATATGTCACCACTGATGATGTAAACTTTTGACCCCATTGGCACTTTTGACTAAAATTTTGTGGGTTACCATTATTCACAATTTGTGTCTATTGATATATTAAGGGTTCCATGGCATGAGTACATATGAGCAAGTCCTTGGCTGACATGGGTAGATATGGAAGACAATTGTTTAGATTGCAAGTCCAATGCTCAGTCAATGGAGCTACTGTGACTCTATGTGCAAAATAAATTGCCCCCTATTATGGACCATGGTAGTATATAATAGTATATATCTATATATTTACATACATGATATATACATCATGGTATATATCTATAATTGACAAATTGACAAGTTAGAGATAACCATGCAGATGAATTAGCATGGCCATTTAAAAAAAAAAAAAAACCTAACCACTTTATTATAAGTGATTTTTGGTATATGTTGAAAGTTTAATGAAAATTTATTGATAGACAGTAAAGTTATAATGGTGTGCATTTTGTACAGGAGTAACCAAAGTGATGGATCATAGCATAGCCAGGTTGGTTTATAGTCTGTCAGAGCCCAGACATTATTACATCAAAACAGTCTGCTTGACATGGGGCAGGAGTCCATTGGAATGCTGGATAAATAACACTTGACTGACAGCTAGTGGGAGAGTTTGTGATTTGCCCAATGTTAATACAAGTTATTTGACAAGTGTTACACTGTTCCAAAGCAAGTGAAGTAGGACTGGTAAAAGAACATACATACTATGGACATGCTGTCTTGTGTACACTTGTTTTGTTTACCAAGAGACTTTAAGGATGTTTTCATTTCTCTGTTCCTGTTCTGACACCTGCATCAATCATTAGAAATAATGATGCATAATTACATACCATATGTTCTTGCTTTTCAAGTGGAGTACAACTACAGCCACTGTAGGCCCTAGTCTTCCATTGCATAATGCACCAGCAGATCAGGCCTATACTGTTTCACTGATTACTCCTAACAAACTGCTTACACCCAGATCTGCAGGCTTATTCTGCAATAGCAGATCCAAGTATGTGCAGTTTACAGTGGGACTCGTGAGTGAACATATATGGCAGATAAGCTGTGTTTGTATACCATATATACTTGCTTGTGAGTCCAACTGCAAACTGCACAGACCCAGATGTGCCATCACACAGTGTGCTTGCAGATCTGCTTCTGTGCAGTTTGTTAAGAGTAATCAGTGGAACAAGTAGCATAGACCTGCAGGTGCATTATAATGAGGCAGGTCATGTCAGGATCATTATTATTTGCAATTTGACTTGACTTACAAGCATGTATAGATGGTAGCTTAAGAGCTTAGAAGTTTTACAACTCTTTTTAAGGCTCCAAATATATCACACTAGAATTAGATAAAGCCAGAATAAATGTTCTTTTCTTTTGGTGGATCATGAAAATGTATGCATAAGTGTCCTTTACCTAAGAGGTTGAGCAGTAATGACATTGTATACATTGCCTTTCAGTCACTTGCATCAATTATGACTGTGTCTAACCTGAACTGACATACTTCTTGATTGCACATATAGATTTTGTGCAATCCCCTGTTACTATTTATAGCTTGCTAATAGGTATACTTAGGACTGAGCTAATTCATTACTTAGCAGCAGATATAGTGCAGATGTTTTTACTCTCCTGTAATGTACAAGTAGTTTGATCTTTCTTTGTGTGGCAAGTTCTGGTCTTTGGAAAGCTGGAACAGAGAAAGTGGCTTGTAGGTAACCACCCAAGTCAGCTCTGGGTGGATGCTTTGGTGTGTAATTGGAAACAGCACTTAGCTAACATTTCCTCAGCATGATATAGTCAGTAGTGTGTTAACAGTGTGTGTGTGTGTGTAATTTGCATTTTTAATGTAGCTTTAACAATTTTTCAGTCATATCACTATGATGTCTGCAGTGTGACAGTTTATAGTGATGTTTAGCACTGGAGCATCATGCCGCAGACATGTAGCATGATGTCCCAACCAGTCACATTATCCTCACATCAGGCCGACCAGTCCTAACACTAACCTCTAAATGCTGAGTACTTAACGAGGCAGCTGTTAGTACCATTTTTATAAGTCTTTGGTATGACTTGGCCGGGGATCAAACCAGCGACCTCCCGCATCTGAGACGGACGCTCTAACCACTAGGCCACCAGATCAGTCCTATTTTTTAAGAAGTTAATAAGTAAAGAAAGAAGGATGTTAAAACCCATGTAAGGATAAAAAGAACACTTTTTCTTCCCATCTAAATGTATGCTTAATAACAGCAATATAGACCACAATAACAAGAATGAATTCTGTATTTTTTGTTATATAGAGAAATACACATGCATTATCCAATTTTACCCAAAATGTGTGCAGTGCATTATCTGACTTGTATTATGGGGCAGTGAGATTTTCATGTTCTGTCCATCTTTTATATATCTCCACAAGTGTTGTAATGTGATTCACCATACCAAACAGCTGACTTTTTAGTGCAAAATATAGGCCGCTGTGACATGGACCCTCTTCTTATGACAACCCATTAATATCCCAGATCGCATATAAATATAATTTGCTCATAAAACCTGGATAAAGTACTGTATATACCTGCTTATAAGTTGTCAAACTGCAAACAGCGAAGATCCTGATCTGCCATAGCATAATGCACTTGCAGATAAGGGTCTATGTTTTACTATTGATTAATCTTAACAAATTGCACAGACCCAGATCTGCCTGGGCATTATATACTGGCAGATCTGGCTCTGTGTACTTTGCAGTTGGACTTGACTTATAAGCAAGTACATACAGTATAGTGTCTCATTGGCTGTCTGGTCATGTTGATATTAGGAGTAATGAGATGGCAGATAAAGCAGCCAATTTTGTCTTGCAGTTAACTGTTCCTGAATGGAATGTTCCATATAGCGACTTCAAAACATATGCTGTGTATTTGGCAAATTATGTGGAATAAAACTTTGCACAAAAGCTTGCGAACAGCACACCCATCATTGGAGAGGGGCATCCCTCATTTAGAACAAGTTGCAGAGATGAGTTGGTACTTTGTCCTGATCTCAAGTGGCACAGTTACCCTCATTTAGAACAGATCAGAGACAGAGTGGTATTTTGTGTTGATCGTGAGTGGCGTTCCTCATTTAGAACAGATCACAGGGATGAGGTGGTATTTGGTGATGATTGAGAGTTGCATCCCTCATTTGGAACAAATCACAGAGGAGACTGTTTTTGTATTATTCACATATAGGATTCACATACCAGGCACTGCATACATGTACCTCCTGAATCTCAGGTAGGGTGCATATCCTGCCAGTTTCCACTGACATGGAACTTTTACAATGTATCACCTTCCACCCTGTGCTTTATGTGAACTTGGTTAAGAAGCTTTATGATGGTGTAACTCCAGAACAAATCATGCGCTTTTAAAGAATCCAGTTTTTATGAAATATATTTTCAAGGTTTTTTTTTAGATATATATATTCTTCAATAGTTTTCTTTACATTTGTAGAACTGAAATTTTAATCAAAATATAGCCAACATTTTGCTAACATGCAGTTGAACCCAGTACTTACATCCATGCATACATACATATGCCAACACCTACAGTGTTATACCATCACATTGTAGAATCTGATATCTTCACCAGACTTTGGTATTCTTTATAGATGCGAGTTTTCTGTAGATTCAGCAGTGTTTTTGGGAAATATGCCAGACTGGTAGCACAGATACAGTTGGCATAAGACAAAGTATTAGTGAATTACCTGATAATTAGTGATGGAAGCCATCACAGATATGTACACTTATTTTTTACCTTCTCTATTCCACCCCACTCCCCCTACTAATGGTGGTGCATCCAAATTGGAAACCTTATTATAATTTACTCGTCCTTTTGAAACATGATGATCACTCATGCCATGTAGATGGAGTTCAGGAAGGGTCCAAACTGTATTACATGTATCTATGAATGTTTGACCTCATATCCCAAACTCCCTCCTTCCTCCAGGGCTTTTTTCAGGACCCAGAGCTGCATTATATGACATCCGCTCATCCTCTGGAAAAAACACATTTGCCTGATATTAGGATCCCCACTCAATCTAGAAGAACCTATTGATACACTGATATACAGATAAACAGAGAAATTGACCAATCACAATACATCTGCAAAGGCGCAGATTGAAATAATTTCTTCAAGTTCTATTAAATTCAGAAACTTAAGATGAAACTCAGCATGTTGGCTGTATAACAGAAGGACTCGCATTTATAGCTTATGGTAACTGATCCTAGAGTTGTTCATTGTCAGTGCGTTAAAAATGTTGTGGAGGGTAAGTGCATTTAAAATGTGAAAAGTCTCCATTTAAAATGATAATGTGTAAAGTCAGTGATGGGAATGTCACTTATGCACCTTCACACAAACGAAACAGTAGTTAGAGGTATGTGTAGGTAAATGTATAGATGTTTAATTAAAATGATACCAAGTCAGTCATATGAATGAAGTGTGTCAAATGTTAAAATGATACCAAGCCAGTCAGTGCACCAATATAAGAATGAAACTGTTAAAACAAAAAGATACCAGTCCTTAATTTGTTAATCAGTTTCATTTTATCTCCTGGAGATTGAAAAGGGATTGAACAGTACAGATTGGAAATAGTGATATATTGTATATTTTTGGGTTTAATTCATGGAGCAGTGGTTAAAAAGATTATTGCTCTGCTTCTTTCCTCATTTTTTTTGTTTTGCATTTGATGTTTTATTTGATTGTTCATTTGCAGGATACCACAATAAATACAACCAATTTCCAATGTCTAGCATTTCACTGTATTCTCTGTACTGAAATTGCTGCTTATTGCCTGTGTACTGGTACTTAATTTACTTTCTGAAATGGCTGATTGTATCCATTCAACTTTGTTTTGTTGGTCACAGATGGCATTGCTTAGGAAATGTTTCTGATTGATAGTAGTGGATGCTTTATTTCAAGGATAGGTTCCAAGTTTTACGATCTCAATACCTGACCCCATATTCTTGAAATGGTTTAAACAAGTAAATCAAGCTCAGATATAACCTGAAATAAGCGGGATCCAGCTGAAAACTGCACAGACCCATATCTTTCATTTCATTTTGCACTGGCAGATCTGGGTTTGTTAGGATTAATCAGTTGAGCAAACCAGTGATCTGTCAGTGCATTATATAATGCAGATCAGGGTTTGTGTTGTTGGCAGTTTGAATCAACTTGTAAATAAGCATGTATGGTACTTGAATATATGTCATAGAATTTGGCAGTTTAGATATGAAAACTCTTAAGTTATGTGATTCCTGCTGTATGTTAATTAAAGTTCCAAGTCGGGACTTTTAGCTTGCATTTCTTGCCCAAAAAGCTTTGTGATTATGGGGACCTGGTCCTTGTAGTGGAAACTTGATGGGGGTAAAAGAACACACTGCAACCTTGTGGATTTAAACCAATCAGTTTAGAGTTCTAAACTTGAACATTATACAGCCTCATACTTGACTCATAGTTTGGTAAAAAGACTTTCTGGGGATGTTTAGGAGAAATGACAGATGCGACAGCTACTGTATAGGCGAAATAGCTTGTAGTGGACCCTGCCTGTAGACCTCTTAACTATGGGCAGTCAAACTTCATAGAGAACAAACATGGCGAGAGTAGTAGTCAGTGTTTGCAAGTGAAATTAAGTAATAAATAATGTTTTTCCTGTGTGTTCTCAAAATCTCAAATCAAAATTCAAAATAGGAAGTGTGTTAGTGTATTTTTGGCAGACAGTTGGCATCAGAAACAAAGAAATCTTAAATGCATGCAAATGAGGCAAAACATTTAAATGGCCAGCATTTAGTACATGTTGTATGATGGTGCATTCAGTCAATATAGACTATACTGTGTATGATGGTGCATTTGGTCAATATAAACTATATTATCTGTGCATGATGGTGCATTTGGTCAATATAAACTATATTATCTGTGCATGATGGTGCATTTGGTCAATATAAACTATACTATCTGTGCATGATGGTGCATTTGGTCAATATAAACTATACTATCTGTGCATGATGGTGCATTTGGTCAATATAAACTATACTATCTGTGCATGATGGTGCATTAGGTTAATATAAACTATACTGTCTGTGCATGATGGTGCATTTGGTCAATATAAACTATATTATCTGTGCATGATGGTGCATTTGGTCAATATAAACTATACTATCTGTGCATTTGCATGATGGAGCATTTGGTCAATATAAACTATACTATTAGTGCATGATGGTGCATTAGGTTAATATAAACTTTACTATTTGTGCATGTTCCATATGTTCCTTGCACATTTTAAATGATGGTACTTGATTACTTTGAAATGCACCATGGACTGGTTTACTAAGCATTTTATTCAGAATAGAACAATTAACATTGTGATGATTACAACTCAAAAAATACTCCCAATTTAAAAAAAATGCAATTAGTTACAAAACAATAAAAATATCCAGTTGTGTAGTTTAATTTCATCATCATACCTTATTCACCTCCTTATGGAGCCTAACATTGCGATTTCCTTGTAAGACTTGCATATGAATCAGATCAGTCTCTACTACCAATATAATAATATTAATTTTACCATACAAATGCAGATTGCATGGATAACTTAGGTACTCAAAATTTATTACTTTCTAATGTTTTCAATTCTTGGTCACACTAATAGTACAAATGTGCCTTTTGTTATTTGCAATTCTTCATTTTAATATTTTTTGTTTTTGTCCATCTGTCGATCCATTCATTATCCACAATTTCATTCCTTTGTGTGTTTGTCTGGGAAAACTCCAAAACTGTTTAATACAGCTCACTAGTTCATTGTGAAACAAAGAATTTATTTCTTAGACAAACACATCCTCGGGGTGTCAGGTGGCAGAGTGGTCCAAGGTGCTTGCCTTAACAAATCAATGTCATTTCACCTTAGTTCATCTCATGCAGCTGACCAACATGGGTATGTGAGAAAGCTTGCCAGGACTTGCCTATAGGTTCATGGTCTCCAGCACTGTTTTGAATTTTGGCTCAGTATGCATGCCTTTTTGTACAGTGTGTGTGGACTGTTATTTTTACATTATTGTGACAGTTCTAGTTGGTTTTATGTGTGATTTTGTGACATCCACTGCACTCGAACCTTGGAATATCTTGTTGCACCAGAGTACTTGTTTTGTTCTTTTTGAAGAGTGTGTTTTGTGTTTTGGATTTTTAATGTAACTTTAACAATTTTTCAGTCATATCGCTACGATGTCTGCAGTGTGGCAGTTTATAATGATGTCTAGCACTGGGGCATCATGCCATTGACATGTAGCATGATGTCCCACCCAGTCACATTATCCTGACACCAGGCCGACCAGTCCTAACATGAACCTCTTAATGCTGAGTGTCTAGCAAGGCATCTGCTAGTACCAATTTTTATCAGTCTTTGATATGACTCAGCTGGGGTTCAAACTTGCGACCTCCCGCATCTGAGGCAGATGCTCTAACCACTAGGCCACCAGAGCAGTCCTATTTTTTAAGAAGTTAATAAGTAATAAAGAAAAATAATTTTTGAAAATGTCATGTGGAAATAAAGAAATTACAGTTTTCTGTGTGCAAATATGTGCAGCAGCAGCACTCTGGAAAGACTATCTACTTGGATTTATTGTAAGGTTAGAATATCTTTAATTACAAAAGTGATTGCACATTTGTCTAAATTTGGATTTTGGACAGCAGCATCCAAAATTTCAAGCAAAATCTTACGTGCAGCTGTAAATTTTTGAACATGTGCACAAGTTTGTATTACCAGCAATTACATCCTCAGTTACAGCCCATTATTGTTAAATATACCCGATTTATTAAGCAATATATATATATAGTTCACTTTATGTTGTCAAGCTATGAAATCAGAATTTGTTAACAATGTGCATTTTGCTGTCTAGTGTTGGGCATGTTGCTGGTCTTAATCTGCCCTTGAAAGGCAGGGTGAATATTAAAGAAACTTGGTACAGTAGTTATTTTGGCCTTGAATGGCAGTGTGAAAATTCATAAAACTTGATTGTTATCTGCTCATGAAAGGCAGGGTAAAAATTCATGAAACTTGGTTGTTATTTGCCCTTGAATGGCACGGTAAAAATTCATAAAACTTGGTAATTATCTGCCCTTGAATGACAGGGTGAAAATTCATGAAACTTGGTAGTTATCTGCTCTTGAAAGGCAGATGGATATTCATGAAAGTTATATTTTTTTCATATGAGGTAAAGATGTGCAAAAATGGTAGCAAAAATTTAAATACCATGACAATATTTATTTCTAAACTTTATAAATGGAGTCGCAACAGTTAGACACATGTTTCACAGATGCAAGATGCTATAATTGGCTTATTTACATGTACCTTTTATACTTGCATAAATGTCCAAAGTACAATACAGATGGACACTAATCTGCCATTGCATTATGAAATGGTAGATCTATGTCTATGCAGTTTGCTGTTAGATCCAACTTATGGCTACATAAAACATGGACTAGCATGAGCAACTCGTCACATTGTTGGGAAACCTGCATTTAGTCATAGGTATCGTTTTTATGGCAGTGGGGGATGGGGGAGGGGATATATATTGTCTAGGTCTCAAATTCATATAACTTCATGCACTTTCTGCTTTCATAGTGAACCATTGGTGTAGTAATACTATATGCATAAGGCATCTGCCTAGATAAGGTAGCAAGAACTACTCTGCCATGGAATGTATATTTTTTATCATCACTTTCATCTGGATTATTTATTATTCCACTGCAGGCTGGGGGGGTGGGGTAGAATTGACCCTGTGCACCCTACTATATATCTTAACAAGTGAATATATATCATAAGAAGCGGCTGACATTCTTTTGCTTTGGGATCATCACATGAGTACGTTTACACTGATAAGTTTAGAAAATCTTGAAAAGAAGTTTATATTAAAATTTGACTTGTGTTTTAAGGATTTGATTTTTTTCTGTGTGTTTGCTATGAGTTTTTTTAATATGCCTAAACTTGATAAGCACTATAACTAGAATTTTGATGATCTACTATAAAACACAGGGTTACCGTGCAGGTTTGGAATTCTGGAAAAGGTATATAATTTCAAAATTGCTTTTTCAGGTGTGAAAATATGTGGAAAACTGAAAAATGACTAAAATTCTTGAAAAAGTCTTAAATTTTTGTTATTACACCCTCAACAACCATCGTAGTTGGAAACTGGTAACTGACAGTCATTAATGCTCTTTTACATTCGGCGTAGATTAGTGTACAATTTTTGAGCTCTTCGCTAGTTCTGGAAATTTTTATTTTTATGGTGTGCAAAAGGTCTAGAATCTTTTTTTTTTCTTCAAATTTGTGGCAGGTAATTCAGGATTTTATGTATACTTAATATAAATAATTAAATTCCTACCTGACATACTTTTAATTACACACTTGACATACATTTAATTACCCAAGTTTACTTATTCCCATAAAACCCTTGCAGACATCCACCTTTATTTATTATTTAACTGCTACCTGTAAATTGAAGCTGGAATTATCTACTTTTCTGTTTTGAAGTGGAAACCTAATCTTTTCCCTAGATCTTTAGCATTGCTAAACACCAAAGATCACTGATCTCAGTTTGGGTTTCATCTAAGTAAACCTTATCTTCATGTCTGTTTTCACTAGCAGTCTAATATGGGATAGTAATAAATACAGAACAAGTTTTGGTATTCTTCTCCAAATTGTTGTATAAATACTTATTGGTTTAAATATGTATTATAATTGTAGGCACTTTCATAAATACAGAAAGTTGCACAAGTTTTTAAAAGGAAAAAATATCTTTATTAAAATTAAAGTACAAAAATATAATTACATATAATTTTTGCATAGATTGATGATATATGAAATATGTGTTTATACATTTTTTATTGAATTCCAAATTATAAATCCCAGTGAATTCCAGATTATAAATGCCAATGTTATAAAGTGCCCAGAAGAATTTTCATAAAATAGCTTAAAGCCCAGCAACTGCAACCACATGTTATTTTTATCATTTGTTTCTTGTTTTTCCCATCCATTACAGTGCTCTGTTGATAATATTTGTGGTTGCCAAAAATTAGGTCTTTGTTGCCTATTCTTTATGAAGCAATAACTTTTTTAATTTTTTGTGTACAACAACATTTTTACAGAGGGAGGCATCAGTAGCTGTACATCTCTCTTTACTCCATCTATTCATACTCGTCACATCTCGTCACATCATGACACACCATGTTGGTCCTAAAATTTGTCACTGAGAATCATTTAATGGGACCGCTCCAGTGGCCTAGTGGTTAGAGCATCCGCCTCGGATGCGGGAGGTCGTGGGTTTGATCCCCGGTCGAGTCATACCAAAGACTTACAAAAATGGTACTAACAGCTGCCTCGCTTGGCGCTCAGCATTAAGAGGTTAGTGTTAGGACTGGTCTGGTGTCAGGATAATGTGACTGGGTGGGACATCATGCTACATGTCTGCGGCATGATGCCCCAGTGCTAGACATCACTATAAACTGCCACACTGCAGACATCGTAGCGATATGACTGAAAAATTGTTAAAGCTACGTTAAAAATCATAATCACATCACATCACATCATTTAATGGACTTGTACTGAAAATATGAGGATTTTCATTATGGTTAAAAAGATATAAATCACATAATTTTCCTTTTTTTTCCCCTAGCCAAATTTTGGAGTTATGGGTGTTTGGGTCCAGTTTCTAATTATTTCCATGTGCTGATGAGTTTTGCTATTATGTGACTGGTTCATCTTTTTCCCCCAGTATAAAATCCTTTGCACTGAAACTAAAGATACATTCATGAACTCTTGTGGCTATACTTTATGATGGTTTTGTTACTCTATAACCATTGCTTGCAAATCTCAAATTTATGTGCATATTTAGAAGCAATTAACTGGAGGTTACTGTCTCAAAGCTTGTGTGATTTGTTGGTGAAAGTGAACATTATTCTAATTTCCCTATGCGATAAGCAATTAACTGTGATTAGTTGAGGTAACTAAGTTGTCCCAAGACAATATATTCCTTAAAGACAATTCTTAAGAGTTGTCTTTGATTTCTCCTTAGAGATCAATAATTTTGCATCTAAAAGAATGGCCTGACAAAGGAAATTTTAACTAATGAGTCACTGTAACTTACATTAGCAACAGATTGCTGTGGCCAAAATCTAAATTAAATACTGTATATACTCACTTATAAGTCAATTCAAACTGGAAACAACAAAGATCCTGATCTGCCATTACATAATGTTCTTGCAGATCAGAATCTTTGTTGTTTGTTTTACTGATTACTCCTAACACACTGCACAGAGCCAGATATACTGGTGTATTATGCAACGGTAGATCTGGGTCTGTGCAGCTTGCAGTTGGACTTGCTTTATAAGCGAGTATAAATAGTATATATTTTAGAGAGCTTTGTGTTTTCTCTCAGACTTAATAGCAGAGAAGTGAATGAAAATGATTTTTTTTTTATGTCACAGTAAAGAATTTTTGATGGATGTGTCAGCTATAAATGAATTTCCTGACTACATAATTTGTAATAATGTAACAGATTTTTTCTCCCAACTGAGAGTTTGTGGTTCAAGTGTGGGGTTTTCCTTGGCACAGAAATCCATTGTCTCTAATTAGGAGTTCTCTTCAGTTACCTCTGTCCATCTATCTGTATGCCCAGTTGTCTGCTTAAGTTTTGGACTGAGGTCAGCTTTCATGTACTCTAGCTGGGTATTTCTATTTCATTAACACTTTTGTTTTCCCCTAAGGACTCAGTTTGTGAATTTTTGCAGAATTTCTTGCTGTAGTATTCTAAAAAAATAAGCCCATGTTTTGATACATGCAAGATACAACAGAGTGTATTGTTATGTTGTTATCCATTTGTAATCCATTCTGCACAACTCGCTTGAATACTTCACCATCTATATTTATGAGACTATTGATTTCAGGGTGAAAAGGTAAAATGTTATGGTAATTAACTTAAAGGTAAAAGGGTTTTCTGTACGGTGTGTGTGTGTGATTTGGATTTTTAACATAGCTTTAACAATTTTTCAGTCATATCACTACGATGTTTGCAGTGTGGCAGTTTATAGTGATGTCTAGCACTGGGGCATCATGCCACAGACATGTAGCATGATGTCCCACCCAGTCACATTATCCTGACACCAGGCCGACCAGTCCTAACACTAACCTCTTAATGCTGAGCGCCAAGCGAGGCAGCTGTTAGTACCATTTTTGCAAGTCTTTGGTATGACTCGACCTTGGATCAAACCCATGACACTCTAACCACTAGGCCACCAGGGCAGTTTTTCTGCATGATAAAATTAGTTATACATCACATACATGTATAAAAGAAGCCTATTGATTTTGTGGTCAAAATGACAGAGGACAAAGTCACTGTGACTCAAAGAAGCCTGTTGAATTTGTGGTCAAAATGTCAGAGGACTGTGACTCAAAGAAGCCTGTTGATTATGTGGTCAAAATGACAGAGGACAAAGTCACTGTGACTCAAAGAAGCCTGTTGATTTTGTGGTCAAAATGTCAGAGGACTGTGACTCAAAGAAGCCTGTTGATTATGTGGTCAAAATGACAGATGTCAAGGTCACTGTGACTCAAAGAAGCCTGTTGATTTTGTGGTCAAAATGTCAGAGGACAAAGTCACTGTGACTCAAAGAAGAGCAATAACATTACCTCTGCATCACATACCTGAACCAAACTTTGTTGATGGCTTGCATTTTAGAGTAAGGAAAATGACTACTGATAGTTTGGGTCAAAAGGTCAAAGGTTACTGAGTGACAGAATAAAGATGTTTTCTGCAAAACAAATTCAGTTCTTGGCCATATACTTTTAACAACATTTCGGGATGATATAGACATTAGGGAAGACACTAGCCTTTTGATTTTGTGTCAATCATCAAAGTCGTGTGACTGAAAGAAGAAAATAAACCTTTGCACAATTACTCAGGTTCTTTACCATATATATTGATAAAGTTTGGCAGGTTATTGGTTTGTGGTCTGAAAGTCAAGGTCATTGAAAAATGTCTCTTCATAAAATTGTATGGATGGATTGTCCTTAGTGTAATAGTTTCATTTTGGGATCTGAGGGTTAGAGGCCATGTTCATGTTAAGTCTAATAAAAAGAAATGATTTCTGCATAGTAAAGACTGCATACTTTGACCAAAGGACCATGTCATTGAGAACCAGTGGTCAACCATATGATACTAGTGCCTAAAAAAGAAAATTATTCAGCAGAGAATGGGCCATCCTTGCTAGCCAAGGTTCGGATGTGTTAACCCTATTTACACCTTGGCAGATTGTTTAGATATTTTGGTGTTTTGGGTCTGTGAATTTCATTCGATGCAGAAGCGAGCCACTGCATCCAATCAAAATCAAGTTCAAATCTGAACACTGTTCATACAAGATTGAGAGAAGTGGAGCACACAACTGGAAGGGCCTCAAATAAGCAATTTTCCACTGTCAGTCCATGTTTGTACAAGCACAGTTCTTTCCCTCAAATGCACATGTAATGACTTACGTCTGGTATACATTTAGTCATACTTTTGATAAACTTACCAAGTATCCTTTTGAAGTAAATTGCCACCGCCATTTTCAGTCAACGTACAACACGCCGCTATTACACTCTATTGGTTAGTTGGCTTTACATACTAAGGGAGACAACTCATGAAATCCAATAGATGTCACTAGGGCAAAGCTCAGAAATATCTGTATGATCCACCAAGAGTTAACACTTTGGAATCTTGGCTAGCGAAGATGGAAATGGGCATTAACTGTATTGGACTTGATTTTCTTGTTAATGCTTGTATTCCCCATTTGTTTGAGGTTGAATGTACTACAGTAAAACTTGTCATGAGAGACCACCAGTTTTGAGAGACCAGGATCTCCATGCACAGGTTTATTGATTATATAGTGTTGTGACCTATTATGAGAGACCATTGTTTTTTGGCAGAAGGGGTGGTCTTTCAAGACAGGTTCTACTGTAGTATGTAGTACAGAAGTCTAATAGAAAAATGCATACAGGTGATTATACAGTGCTGCAGTTATCATAAGATTGTTAATCATTGTTGCTTGCAATTTTTTTTGAAAATCATTTTAGTGCAGTGGTTTTTCCACATCATTTTACTTCATTGTTTAGCTGGTTCAGTTGAATAGTGTGTGTTATGTGTATTTGTTCATGCATCTTTGTGTGTATTTATGTGTGTGTGTGTGTATGTTTGTATGTATGTATGTATGTACGTATTATGTATGGCTCAAGGGCAAGTGTGCATAATCCTACCTATATAATGCTGAGAAAATGTTTACACATCACAAAAAAGGCATACAAAGAAAAGATCAAGACAGAAAGGGATAAAATCCAAAAACTACAGTCAGGTCTTTGATATAAAGATAAATCTTTTAATTTTTTTAAATAAATTGAGATGTAGAATGTTTTTATTAGTGAATATTTATTTTAAATATATTGATTGTCAGTCACTGCACTTTGTTGGTCAACCTATAAAATGTTGGTAATTATTAATCTAATTTGCATGAAACCATCAACAATAAAACTTATAATTGTTCTTTGTTTTAGTCTTCCATGCATTGTGTACAATTGTTGTTTAATCCAAGGCAAACAATAGTCCATGCATGGTTGATTACAGGTGTAGCCAAGAAAACCATTGTTGAAGCAATTCACCTGAATTGATAAGTTACTGACCTAATTAAAATAATTGCAATCAAGATTTAAGACCACAGCAAGGGATATATAACCCAAAAAAGAATCACAAAACAAAAGCCACTTTTATGCACAGGACATTACATGATCTGTCTTCTTTTAGAAACAATAATCTCTATGTCTGATGTCACTTGGTCCCAGAACAAGTTGTATGAAATATTTGTGTATGTATACAGTGTTTCATGAGTTTGTTTTGGGATTATTGCCAAGGAATAAAATATTCAGAGTTTAATGGAGTCTTGAAAAGAAAATTCTTGAGGTTTCAAGTGTATACAGGTTGCACTTATTGACCTTGACACATATGCATGCTGAACTGTACATGTAAATGTGCTCAGTATATAATTACATCATTCAAAGATGAATGTTTTGTATGATTTCAGGGCTTAATCAGGTCAAGTGGGTGGTGGGTGGGGATGGTTTGCAAAATTTCAAGAGGGCCCTGACTTTTCTTGAAAGGGCACCAAAGCAAAAGTCTGTGTCTGTTTACTCAAAAGTTTGCATATTACCTAATAAACCTGCGCAAGAAACAATGATCAAATTTCAAGTGATAAGTGACTGTTTGTGTGTGTATATATTTTTGTCTGGTGAGGTCCCGCAACCATGGACTCCCTTGACCTTGTGATTTGGCCCTGGACTGATCAATGATGGAATGGTTCAAAGATATACATTTGAGGATTTTTTTTGATGGAATTTTATTATGGATTAACTTTTATGGATAAGCTTTTAATGATGAATTTTACCCTTAGATTATTGGCCCATATACTAATCTTCCATCAGTTGAATCCTATAGTAAGCCTAAAGTCTGTCCATAGGCAGTTTGGTTTCTACTGTACAAGTTGTGTAAATTGCTGGATTTTATCCATCCCTGATATGTGCAATTCATTTGTCTTGACTAAGGAATAATATGCCTTATTCATCAGTGGACCTACAATTTTTTTCTTTTTCATATGTGGTTCCAATTTAAATGTGGGCAGTTAGTCAATGTTTAAAATTGCCACATTTTGCAGCATTTTATATGTGTAATAGTTTTACTGGAAAAGTAAGTTCAGTCTAACCATTTCACTCTGCCCAGGTTTGCTGATTTTGTTTTGAATGTTCATCATAAGCAAAGCATATCATGTAATATTTGCCTATCTGTCCTTCCTTCCATTTGTCCATCTATTTCTTATCTTGTTCCTGCACAGTAACCTGAGTTATTCACCATCTGCTGTTCCAATTGATTTCAGTCTCTCTTGGTTGAATATGAAGGTCAAAGAAGAAGGAAGAATTGTACAAAACTTGACCCACATACCAGATACAAAATTTAACTTTGTAAATGGCTTGCTTACGAGATACAAAGACTCTTTTTGATTTTGGTCTCTAACTTTCAAAGATCACAGTCACATTGACTGAAGAAAAGGGTTTCCACACAATATCTTGAGCTCTTTAAAATCGGGAGTATCTTTGAGACAATGAAGGAACCTCATTTTGGGGTCAAAGGTCAAGATCACAAGGGCTAAAAACACTTCCACTAACTACTTAAGTTTTGTACCATTTGATGAAACTTTGTAGCTGGCTTGCATGTGAGAGAAGGATGACACATCGATTTTAGGTTTCAAATGTCAAAGGCAAGGTCAGGGGGATTCCAAGAATGAAAAGTTTTCCCCCAAAAAGTCCTGTCACATGTCATATCCAAGTTTTGTGGAAGGGCAGCTATGAATTTTGTACTCAGCAGATTGGAGATTAAGTTAACTGAGAATGAAAGAAGAAATATGTTTGGTGTACATGTATTTTTGCCCCCAAAACCCCATTTTTTACCAAGACCAAACTTATTGGGATGACTTGCATTCAAGACAGGTGTATACCTAGTGACCTTGTGTTCAAGGTGAACTGTCTGGCCAAGTGTAGAGTTTTACATATTAGAAGTTTAATAATACTACCAGTATTTACCACATGGTGGGCATATAATTTATTGTGCTTTTTTTGAGAGAGGGTCACTGACATTGTGAAGGCTGGACAAAAATAAATCTGTCTAACAACCCTCAGAGTTTGAATTCTTAAGAAAAAAGTAGTGCTTTGGAAGAAAACCCCGCACCAGTATAGTCCAACAAACTTCAACATATGCATGATATATTTAGCAGAGTGGAAAAGAGATTGGTTCTGATTTCCGAGACCTATTTCTTTTTACGGTACAGTAATACACATTTTATGTATCTATGACACTATAATCATAGCATATCTCTATCAGATTCCAATCACAGACCTGTTGCAAGTGGAAAAGTAATTTCTTTCCATTTTCATGCAAATTTAATAGAGTTTCTATTCTTTTACTGATTGATTATTTCCTCTACTCAGATGTGGGTAGAGTTCGATATCTGTAATTCAGTCTGAATTTTAAATGAGTGGAATGATAGCTTCTCACAGCTTGTATTTGTACAAATTAAATTTTGTCCTATGGGATTGTGTATAAAGGCTTAACTGCCTAACAGGAAAAGTGGGGGGAAACGATGTAGAATCTGTATTTTATATTTGTATGAGACTGAATTTAGGTTCCAGATTTGCTAAAAGTCTTGTTTATTCAGACTGAGACATTTAAATATTTCTTATAATGTACCATTGGCAGCAATGATTTTATAACTGATCATTCTGAATACATTTTTAAAATTGAATTTTTTTTTCCTACCCTTTGTGTTTTCTTAACCTTGGACAAATATACAGATTTGGTCAGGAGTATCATAATGTAAAATCTGGATTTCAGGAGGAAATATAAGAAATTTAGTGTTACTGGATCCAGGATTTACACAAGAATAGTCAGATCAATAGTTCAGACCGTTTTCTTGTGAAATTGTTTGCATGCACAAGGTGTAAATGATATTACCCCAGAGACAATTCTGTACTCCTTTGAGAAGCACTTTACTGAGAATAAATAATATCACTCCAAAGACAATACTGTACTCCTTTGAGAGGCACCTTACTGAGAATAAATAATATCACTCCAGAGACAATACTGTACTCCTTTGAGAGGCACCTTACTGAGAATAAATAATATCACTCCAAAGACAATACTGTACTCCTTTGAGAGGCACCTTACTGAGAATAAATAATATCACTCCAAAGACAATACTGTACTCCTTTGAGAGGCACCTTACTGAGAATAAATAATATCACTCCAAAGACAATACTGTACTCCTTTGAGAGGCACCTTACTGAGAACAAATAATATCACTCCAAAGACAATACTGTACTCCTTTGAGAGGCACCTTACTGAGAATAAATAATATCACTCCAAAGACAATACTGTACTCCTTTGAGAGGCACCTTACTGAGAACAAATAATATCACTCCAAAGACAATACTGTACTCCTTTGAGAGGCACCTTACTGAGAATAAATAATATCACTCCAAAGACAATACTGTACTCCTTTGAGAGGCACCTTACAGAAAATAATAGTCAACTTTATTTTGATCTTTTTTTGTATCCATATTTATTGGAATGTCATATACACAACATGAATAATATATACTGCAAAAATCAATGTTAAAGTACATGGACATTTTTGGACATGGTCACTCGAAAGGTGGGATCCAGTACCAAACTGAATGTTGTGTGCTGTCATGTCACAATGAAACCTGCATGCTTTGAAAAAAAAACAGTTGTATTATCCTGTTAATTGTTATAATAAACCTGACATCCTCTTTTCTTGACCCAGTTTTGTACTCACTGCCATGTGTAAAGTACATAGTGATCAGTAATTTTCATCTGTGTCTATTTTGATGATATTTATGTTGCAGTGCATTCAGCAATCAGGATTAAGCAGACTTTGGTTCATTAGTGAAAAATTTAGCACAAAAATTAATATTTAATTGAATTTGAGTAAATGCATCTACATGACTATGCTGAGATACATATTTATTTGAAGAGTAACGAGCTTATGTCCATATCTGGGCTCCATCTTTGTGAAAGTTTTGGGGCAAGTTGATATTTATTTATTTATTGTGGTTTTTGGTAGCAATATTACTTATTATCAGTGTATCTATCTTTCACACAAGAATATGTCACAGTTTGACTCTTCATGTGGTTTTAATGTTTTGAAATGTATGCACTACGACCTAGTTTCAGATTCAGATTTGATGGCAAGTTCTTATTTATACCTGTATGATCTTTCCTTTCATCAGACCACTGACTTATGATGTGTTCTTTATACAGCTGTTATTAATAATGATTGCATTGGATTTACTGCAGCTTTGTAGGGGGTGGTGGTGGGTAAAGTTCAGCACTTGGATTATTAGAGTGTTGGGGCAAGTTTTACATAGCTATATGTCATTAAATCTCTATCAGAAAAATTTATACATGGAAGTATTTGGAGAAGTATTCTGCTGCCATATTAATTTTAAGCTTGGAGGGATTTCAGTCCCTCCATATGTTTATGGCATAGTATCCATTCAGTTTTACTAGATACAGTTTGTATTGCTAAAAATAGTAAGAAACTACAGTCTTAACTAAAATTAGTAACAGGGCATATAGCCATTGTCCTGTCATGCAATTTTTTTTTTTTTTTTAATGTCAAGGGAGATAACTCTAAGTTAGGTAAAACATTTGCCAGTAGTAATCTCCCATGATGGTATTGCTAGAAAGGACATCAATAATTTCTGAAATGTTTGAAAAGTTAATATCTGTATGACATTTTAAATAATAAAAAAATATTATACAAAATTGTTGAGATCAGTATGTTTACCATAGTAGAAAGAACCATGAATAGCAATATCTTTGGACTTAACATTCTTCTCTTCTCCCAGACCTTATGTAACTTAGTTCCACTTTAACTTTCATGGCCATCACTATTCCAATACTTTGGTTTTCATCACCTGCTTTTTGTGCTTGAATGATTTGCAAATAAAATGTAGAGGAGAGCTGTTGTACTATGCCAATGTTTGCCTTGCACATATAAACCTATATACATGTGTACAGACTCTGTATCTCAACCATTCTTTCATCCAATGTCCAAGGCGATAGTTTGGAGTGAATTTCACAGAACCTACCCCTTATGGAGGGGTCTAAAAGGGTTTACTTTATTCATGTACATTATTTGTACTGTCTTAGTAAAATGTTTATGTTTAAGAAGGTCACTGTGACCTATATTTTATACATCAATGAATTGTGTTTTAACTGTTAATGATGAAATCAGTCAGCTAGATGACTGTATACATCTCATTACACAACCCATACAAGTAAAGGTCACTCACCTACATTTCACATTTTACTGGTTTTGGTTTTTAGATTTTAGTTCATGACATCATGTTTGTCTACATGCTATATACATATTGCCCCATATAGAATTATGAAACTCGGTGAGGAGGTTCATCTTTGTGAGAACTGCTCCCTTATGCAGAAGTAGGTCATTATGGCCAAGATTTTATGCTTTATTGCTTTGGTTTAAAGCTAAAATTTGATGTTTATTTCTCAGACACTGTTCATACTAGAGTGTGAAATTTATGATCGTATGCAACTCTCTTTGATGACACCGGTACAACAATAGACACCAGTACAACAATAGAAGTGACATGCATTGCAGCATTCACAGGCTTCTGGTTTTTTTCTTCATTTTGTTCTTGACCATGTGAGTTTTTGGCATGCTATGTACATGCATATTCTCATGCTTGGAGTCACGAAAGTTGGTGAAGAGATGCATGTTGATAATACTAAAACCTTTTGCAAAATCAGGTCAGCATGATCTATTTTTCATGCTTCATTGACTTCAAAATTTTGTTTTTAAAATGTATTTATTGGGTGATATTTATGTTTGAGTCATTACATTTTGATAATTGAATGCATCTCTGTTAGTACTACACCCTTACAACCAAAGCTAACTGTGAGCTCAGTTTTGTTTTAGTAACATGGATTTGTGTTTAGCATATTGACCTCATAGATTTTTTTCATGCTATATATGTCCTAGTCTTACATGGGCATATGCAGGATTATTTGGTGAGGAGGCAAATCCAAACTGCACAATGGATTATTAATTTCTGCCCCGCTCCCACTATTGGCCATGTAAACCTCTGTATTATGATCGATTCTCTCTTAAGTTAAATTGTATTGTACATGTGAATGAGTGTAGGAGCTAGATGAGTGGACTGCATGCTTTCCATTTGAGGTTGCAGCTGTAGTGGCTCATCAAGGTAATCATTTATGCATAAACTGTACTGTTTTCTGCATGATAATTAATGTTTACAGTTGCTAATGGAGACTGCTAGAAGCTTTGGAGAGGCATCTATGTAAACATTAATTACATTCTGGTTAACATTATCTTTGCAGCTGTTGGTCCTATAGTAATTGTAAACTTACATGGAAACTTCTGATGCATGATCTTTACTTAGGGAGTAGGTTTTTGGGTCATGCTTTAAAACAAGGAAATGTTAGTTTTTTTAAAGCACTTTTGGGGTGATTAAACTTTAAACATGGAAGAATCAGGATTTGTTATAGGCCACATTCTTTGAAAATGCTGCTTGTTTGAGTTTCTTGGCAAATTTTGCCCCTACAGTAATTGGATCGTAAAGGTTTGTCCCTCTGTATGTAGTAGATAATACATGTAGTTTGAATTTAATGAAAATCAAGAATAAACCTGTTGTATGTTATGTTCTGCAAACACTGTGGGTAATCAAAAATGTTATGTTAATATTATTTCTCATGTTAACAGGTTTTGGTCTTTTTTATATTAAGTCATTTTGAATACTGTATATACTTTATATACTGCAAACAACATAGATCCTGATCTGCCATAACATACTGCACATGCAGATCAGGTTCTGTGTTGTTTGTTCTATGGATTACTAATAACAGAATGCACAGACCCAGATCTGCCAGCACATTATGTGATGGCAGGCCTGGGTCTGTGCAGTTTGCTGTTGGACTCGTGAGTACTAACAGTAGTTGAGAGTCCCTCTTTCTGAGATCATTGGCTGTGGCACTGAAGAACTATATAATAAGATGTAGTTATGCTGGGGATGATCTGCAGGTGCATGTTATCAGTTTTGATTGGAGCTCAACAGCCTCTTGACTGATAGGTGTTGATTCAGACAGTGATTCCTAATGCCAGTAAAAAGTGAATGGGAAAGTTCAGTGCAATGGATTGATAGAGGAGAGATTAGACTTGCTATCTGGGTACACATTTTGGCTTATTAACATGGTTTAATTTATTAGTTTGAAGTTGGGGCATACCAGCCACTGCTGCATTTGACTTAGTACAGTTGTTGTCCAATATGGTCAGTAATGTCAGAAAATAATACAAGTGGCAGAATAAGACCTTGATGGTCTGTGTGTAATCTAAAATATAAGTGACAGTGTCCTTTCTTGAGAGGTTTAATATGATATAAACTCACTTTTGAGTCAAACAAACTGAACTGACCCAGATCTGCCATTCTGTAATGCACTGACAGTTCCAGGTCTATGCAGCTTGTTAGGAGCAATGTAGAACAAATAACATAGACCCTGATCAGTTGGCACATTATACAGCAGCTGATCAGGGTCAGTGTTTGCAGTAGAACTTGACTTACAGCAAAGATATATGGTATCTAATGAAATAAAGGGGAGAGTGTTCTTTAATATTGTCATAAATGAGGTGTCCTGCATCTGGAGATGTTTGCAAAGAAAGAATTTATTATACCTTATTAGACTGGAAATATTGATCAAATCTGAATTCTATCCCAGACAATGAAATATATTTGTTTACTGTAGCTGAAAGAAGAGCCTCCTCAGCCATACAACTATAGTTTGCAAAAACAAATTTTAAAAAGAAAATGAAACAACACATTGTAGTCTGTGTTCCATAAATATTACTTGCTAATCCTGCATGAAAATTTGATGTCATGATTCTATATATATATATCGGTTGTCATACTTACCCATTTGTTATTCATACCCAAATGGAAACAGCTTAGAGATCTGTTAGTGCATTATGTGACAGCATGTGGAAATCCTTAGTACACTAGAACAAAGAGCATAAAATCTCAAGATGTGTATTTTGTATAAGAAGATGCAGTGGTTTTAGTTGTTGTATGAAAAGAAAATGCTGGCACTTGCATTTGTTAAATATCCTATAAAGTTACATGCCTGGAAATGTGTTTTTTAAAAATCTTGAAAAGATATCTTGTATGTATATGTAATTTGTATTATACACTGATTTTTAGCTTTCCCTTTAGAAGTGGAGTACATTCAACTTCAAAATTCAAAGCTGTAAATGTGTTGGCCATCACAATGCCATTTCAGAGCAATGCAATTAGAAGAAGAGAAATATTGATATTGTATATGTTTTTTTTAATTATTGTATGTTTTTATGCTATGTCATAGTTGTTATATCTATGTATGCATGCATGCATGTACGTACATAAGCATGTACATACGTACATACATATGTATCTATTATGTTTAGGGTGCATCAGGACAACTTTAGTTTGAAAAAACCTGCAGCAGAAGGTTTGAAAAAACCTGCAGCAGAAGAAAAAGTTATTTAGAAAAGATTAATGTTTTGTTGTAAGATCAATTTAGTTTAAATTACTATCCCAGAAAAAGTGTTCAACTTGCCTTGGGCATCTACAATCTGGCTATAGTTTTCTGGTATACATGTTCCCAGGGAGTGCATATGAATTCATTTATCCTGTTTCTGTCACAAATATGACAAGGACTTTAAACAGGTTTTTTTGACAAGATGTATACTTGTAAACATGAAGTGCTTCACCAACAGGAGTCCATTTGAAAAGCTGACTGCACAGACTGGTTTGGAGGACTGATGTCCAGTTAGGAGTTAAGAGACTTGCAAATAAATACATTGATTCAGTCTGGTTTGGACAGGAATTAAACCTGTTACCCACTGGTTGTGAGTCTAAGCCACAATGTGGAGGAAGTTATTGCAGTACACTGCACTTTTTGATCTATTAGCAGCTTCAGTAGTGTAGGGTCCAAACAAAGCTATATTAACCTCAGATTAAAGACACACAGGTTTAACAGATAAATTCAAACAGATTCACTCAGGCATGACAATTAGATGAAAGTGATTTTTTATGGGTCTAGTTTGAGTAGCTATGTTGAGATGCATCAGAATATCAATTTTATGTGGGTAAACTAGGCTCAAGGATATTGAAGATGTTACAAATGAATAGTTGAAAATATGTAATACCTAACTCAAACTTGAAAATTAAGGTTACCATGAACAGTGGTATGGTTGAGATACTTTTCTCTTACATGTATCCTTATGCAAATTTTTTTTGAATGGAGGTAAAATAGGATTCAAAATGTTGAGATTGATGACAACAGTTAAAAATACATATGTTATTCAAACATGAAAATTAGGCCATATGTACTTATTTTTTGGTATAGATGAGTTACCGTATGATGCATCCATATAGCAAGTTAAAAATACATAAGTTATTCAAGCCTGAAAATTAGGCCATAGTTTTTTTTGGTATAGAAGAGTTACCGTATGATCCATCCATATACCAGTCTTCACGAGTGTACATAAGATAGGGTCCAAGATATTCAGAAAGTAATCAACAAAAGACCAATAATGCGTAAGTAACACAAGGGGTCATGTTCTGGAGTTAGCCAATGGAAATGCAGCTTTCAGAAACTTGAAACTGAATCAGATCATTTGGCACACACTAATGCTCTTAAGCTATACTGCTCATTCTCGCAAATGTGAACATATAATACATTATACTTCATCTGATTGGCTGATAAAATTAGCGATTATGGTAATAACATAGGTCACCAGAACATGACCCCTCCGCAGCAAGATGTCATATCTTCACATAGGACAGAGGATATCTGATGTTAATCGGATTGCAAAGCCAACATCATAGAATCCGATCTGCTTCCAAATCAAAATGCACAGGGGTCTTTTCTGCTAATGATTGAGTGTGTATGATAGATGGGTAAATAAGGTACCAGATATAGGCAAATCTACAGTTTAATATGACATAGGGAGGGACACATTGAGGCTGTCAGACTAATATGCATTCATATGTGTCATATAATATGCATTCTGTCCCCGACTCAAAACAAAAATATAAATGCAGTGTTATATTTATTACTTAGCCCCTCCTTTTCACTTTCCTAATGTTTTTATCAATACTGTGTGAATGCATTTCTGAATCAAGTGGGATTTAGACAGGATTGGTTCAGCACATTTTCATACACCCATACATCAGTGGAAGCATGTTCATAGTTCCAGCTCAGGTGAGCAATATAAAACTACAGATAGAACTGATTCACCATCAAACACCAGATCAGCTATGAAAGTTTAAATGGGCATGCAATGTATGTTTTATAAATGTAGTTTAAAAAATGGACGTCGTGCATGTAATATACTCTTTATAAATATAGTTTAAAATTTGGTCGTTATGGTGATTGTTGCAGGGTCAGCATTTAGATTTAATTCTCCACATTTTTTAAACCTGTATAAAATTCACAATAGTGGTGTTTGCAGGCAAGGCATATCAGATATTTCCAATCAATTTTGGGTCAAAATACAGGATCCATTCCTAACCTGGAGTGACATATATTTTCCTAACAATTACCACACAATTTCTTGCTTATTAATGGGTGGGTAGGTAATCCTCAACCTATATCATTCTTCCAATTGTCACTCCTTACTGTTTCTTTTTTTCAGTTAGAATAAATGTGAGGATCTTTAAAGAATCTTTTATTTCCTTCCAGTAAAAATGGAGGAAATCCACATGTCAGAATTATATCTGTTGTTATATATCAATGCACTTCTACCTTGCAGGACTTTTTGCAGTTTGCCCAGCTGAGCTATTAGTAGACAATGTAAGAACATTTATTGTTGAGGAGAAACAGGTGAAAGATTAGTTAGGTTAAAATTAATGTATGTTTGAAGCAAGTTTAAAAACAAAATCAGTATAGAGCATTAATGTTTTTTTTTGTGTTGGCTGCCAATCTAAACTGATATCTATAGGTCAGTTGGCAGTAAGTACATAATGCAGAGCTCTCACTCATCTTGGCTTTCAGTGTCATTGTACATGTACAGCTCATTTTGGTTGTGTAAATCAATAAAATGTCCTTTTTTTCTACATGTACCAAATCTTGGAAGTATACAAATGCACACTCAGTTGCAAGTACATATAAATGTAGCACCAGATCTGCCTTCACTTGTAAATCAGGCAGTTCAACATAGCCAATTTGGATCTGCCAAAAAACCTGGCAATGGTTTATGGAATCGGGTACATGAAATAAATGAAATATTACTCCTCTTATCTTCAGCTCACCACGACTTCAACTGTATTTTGATTACGAATGACATTTGGACTTGTATTATGATATAGTATGTAGGAACAACTTCCCACATGCATTGTACACTCTGCAATTTCTAAAGGGAACTACCCAATCATGTATCAATTTAACCAGGGGAGTAGCTGCCATACAGCAAGAATATGCAAAGCATAGGGGTCTGCAAATTATTTTTTACACTTCAGATAAGGCAGGGGTTCATCAGTAAGCTTAGCATCGGGGCCTGCATAGGGGCCCAAATATCCTAGCTACCTCACTGAACAGAACACTTATTAGTAACAAATGTTTGCAATTACTCGAGAATGCTGTGCAACATATTATCCAGTCCCTGACCCCCAGGTAAATAACACCTTTTGATCTATACACTGATGCACATATATAAAATTACAGTTAAGTCTTATTTATCCTACTTTCCTTTATTATCCACATGCTTTATTGGATCCATCTGTCCATACATATTTCAGTAGGTTTGGATCTTATCTCCTCTGTGACTGCTGGGTGGAAGTTTACTAGATGCTGCTTATAGGTTTTCTGTCTACGAAAGGGTTCTAGTTTTTAGCTGTGCTTGTCAAGGACCAGAAGAGTTTTTGTGATGGCTTGTTCATTTTGAAAATCAAAGTTACTCTCCAGAACAGCTGGTTATATCAGCATGGTATTTTCACAAAAAGACTTTCTGTGACAAGTAGATGGACCTAAATGAAATTGATGCCACTCCGATTCCAACATGACCTTCATGGCCTAAATGAAATTGATGCCACTCTTACCCCAACATCACCTTCTTGGCCTAAATTTGCCATTCTGACCCCAACATAGCCTTTATGGCCTAAATGAAATTGATGCCACTCTGACTCCAACATGGCCTTCATGGCCAAAATGAAAATTGATGCCACACTGACTCCAACATGGCCTTCATGGCCTAAATGAAACTGATGCCACTCTGATCTCAATATGGTCTTCATGGCCTAAATGAAATTGATACCACTCTAACTCCAACATGTCATTATCACTATTCTACCTGAACAGATGGTCATATCAACCTGGGATTTTCACAAAAAGACTTCTTATGATTCTAAATAAAATTGTACTCATCTGACATTCGCTGAAAGATTTTTTTTTGATGATTTGTAGATGCTCCTGGCTAAAAATGGTGCTGATATGGCAACCGGCATGGTTGACATGGTGGTCATGTTAATCTTATCAATATTTTTTGTGAATGGGATCATCATTTTGTCAAGAAGTGTTTTGTTAATTAGATGGTCTTAATCAGCTTTCAAATATGGCCTGCTTGTACTAAACTTCATATGACTTCTACTGAAACACTGATGAACAGTGTTGCTAAATTTAAAAAAAAAAAACGCATCCTGGAATGAAGGCCTTCCTGTTTTCTAAAAATGATACAGATTTGCTGTCAGATCTGGCATGCATTACTAAAAAATAAAACACCTTCAAACTACTTCTCTCAATGACCCCTTTTTAAATCTACTGGTCATCGACCAGAAGAGCTTATGGGATGGCCTGTCATCCATCGTCTGTCATCTCTATGTCCATTAGCACTAGATGGTTTTCATTACTCATCCTAAACTACTTTGAGGATTTCTATGAAACTTTGTATACCACATTCATCCCAAGATCCAATTGGGCCTAAACGAAAATGGTGCCTTTAACACATTCACTATGGCTGCCACATTAATTACATAAAAGATCATGATATAACTACTCCTGAATGGATAGTCATTTCAGCATGGGATTTTCACTAAAAGATTTCTTATGATGACTAAATGAAAATAGAGCCAATCTGATTTTCAGTATGGCTACTGTGACAGACATCTTAAAAATCTTGTTAACAGTACTTCTGAATGGAAAGTCATATCAACAAGATGTTTTCACCAGATGTCTTATATCTAGTTGGTCCTTAATGATAATGGTTGCATCTGGACATCTAACATGTGTGTCACAGTGGCCATCTTGAAAATCATATTATTGTTACTCAGCCTGAATAGTAGGACATATCAATATGGGTTTCACTAAAAGACTTCTTATGATGACTAGTTGGTCTTAAATGAAAATGGTGCTTATCTGATGTCTGATATGGCCTCCATAGCAGCCATATTGAAAATCTGACATCAACACTTAGCAGTTAAAATGTAAAAAATGTTCTTTCTGCAAATTCCTGGAAATTATATTTAGACAGTAGAGCATTGGTCCCTTTGAGGGAATTTTGTTGAGAATTTTAATAAATCTGACAGAAAGCATCCTGACTTGAATATATTTCAGTTTTGTACAAATAATGTAGATGTCATTTAATGTGACTGAAGTTATTAAAATTATCAAAATAAAGAGGGAAAAAAGCATCATTTAAACAGGCTTCTTGAAAACCACTGAACAGAATTTGATCAAATTTGATAGAAAGCACCCTGGTTTTAAGGCCTTTTTTAAGGTCATATTTTATTTCTTGTACAGATGATGACAATTTGCCATCAGATGGCAACAGTTGCTAAAAAATAGTAAACCTGTGTTCTACTAAATTTTCTCCAAATTCAGAATTTGATCAAATTTAACAGAAAGCATCCTGGCATGAAGGTGTACCAAATTTATAGAAATGACTCCAAATGGCCGTCAAATATTGCTGCTGTTACTTAAAGTAAAAAAGGCTTTAAAGTCATTTTGAAACCAAATTTGACACTAGAGGAACCTTGAAACAAATTCTGTAAAACTTCAACACAATTTGACCAAATTTGACACGAGAAGAACCTTGAAACAAATTCAGTAAAACTTCAACACAATTTGACTAAATTTGACACTAGAAGAACCTTGAAACAAATTCTGTAAAACCTCAACACAATTTGACCAAATTTGACAGAAAAAATCCTGGTATGATTACTTAGTTTGTACAAATGATGCCATTTAGATGTCAAATTTGGCTACATTACTAGAAATACAAACAAACTTAAAATCTCTTCTTAGAAGATGCTGAACATTATTTGACTAATTCAACAGAAATGATCCTGGCATGAAAGCCTTTCAATTTTGTACAAATAATATGGTATATGCACACTTATAAGTCTAGTCAAACAGCAAACAACAAAGCTCCTGATCTGCCGTTACATAATGTGTCTGCAGATCAGGGTTATGTTGTTTGTTCTACTGATTACTCCTAACAAACTGCACAGACCCAAATCTGCCAACACATTATGTGATGGCAGATCTATGGATCTGTGCAGTTTGCAGTTGGATCCATCTTATAAGTGAGTATAGATGGTATTGTGTTTAAACTGGCTATTGTTATGTTTTAGTAACAAAACTTATTAAAACTACTAACTCCTTTGAAAAACAGAAACTGACTAAATTTGATAAAAAGCATCATGACATAAGACCATCCCAAAAATAATGCTTATCAACCATGCACAGTGGCTTGTATTACTAAAATTTTAAAAGTCACCAATGTCAGAATGTGTAATTACTAACTTAAATTGCTTGGCCAGATGTCTTGTGCCTGGCTGTTAGATGTTAGCCAGATGAGAGATCTCATTGGACTTGTAGGAGGAGATCATAGGTTTATGGTATTGCAGTTAAAGTGACAAATTATACTATTTCTTGACCAAACTTTATAAGGCAGTCATAATGCATATATACAATATATGTAATGGATTTAGGTTACAATCCTAGGGTGCTGGCGATGGGTGGATATGACATTAGAAATGTGGGGATTTACAATTTAGCCATTGAAATAGCTCCAGGTCAGATTCTGCTTTAGTATAGTTAATGTGAAACAGTTACTGAAAGTCATCAGAATGAATGCCATTAAGGCAGTGAGGTTATTGATATTTTTATCACAGAATTGGTGGGACCCTGGGTTGCAGAGTTGTCTAAGTCACTCGTCTATACAGATGACTCAAACATCTCACCTTGGTCAGTGTAAGTTTGAGTTTCAGTTTGACCCGCATAGACTTGCTTGTATCTTCCTGTGGTTTGATGGTACTTTCCAGGATCTTCCCATGTTCTTCCTCCATCATCATGTGCTGAAAAATATCATTAAACCCCACAAATTGAAAACCATCACGGGGTCTGTTTGCTTTTTAATCCACACAATTAGATTGGTTATTTAAGACTTGTGTATTTATAATATTGTAGATTTGTTCATTCTTCCAGTGAAAACAAAGAAGATAAAGGGAATTGCTTCATTAGTGGCATAATGTTGGATTCTGTGTTAAGAAAAAATTGTTGTAATTTGATGTCCTAAAACTTGCTTTTGATGCCAGGTGAATCTCTGTATTTTATGGAATACTTGCTCTTTCTGCATGATCTTTTTTAGAAAATGTGACTTGTATATGAAATCTAGATAGCTGCATAAATATAAATCTTTTGGTGCTTTGAACAAGCAGATATAAATCAAATGGACCATTCAAGTTTGGAAACATTTACCTGGTTAATTTTATTTCCTGATTACATATTTACATGTAATTGAACTAAAAAGCCATTCATTTTATCAGAACTGTTGGCATAACATACCATCTGTACTCACTTATAAGACAAGTTCAACTGCAAACTGTGCAGACCCAGATCTGCCATCACAGAATGCGCAGGCAGATCTGGTTCTTTGCAGATTCTTTGGAGTAATCAGTAGAACAGATAACACATACCCTAATCTGCAGGTGCATTATGATATGGCAGGTCAGGATCTTAGGGATTTTTTTTGAAATTTGACATGACGTATAAGCAAGTATAAATGGTACCAGTCAGTACACATTATGCATTTATAATTCTTACTGGATTCATGTCTGTAAAATCAATGCACGCTTTCTCTGGAAGACTGCCATATTTTTATTCTTTAAACTCAATTGATAACATTTATTGCATGGGAGCATGGTACTTTCATTGCAGTTAGAAACTTAAATACAGTGTACATTTATTACTCAGCAACATTAAGTAATGCAAGCGAATTAGATTCCTCTAAAAAAAAACAACAATAAGTCATCAATCATAACTGTGACTTGGACATATCAGAGTCAACATTTTGATAATTACTGTTGGCTAATAATAATTAGACTGTTTGTATTGTTTATTAAAATTGTTTTGTTCTTGTTTATTAAAGACACACATACACACACACACACACACACCAGTTGTGAAAGTGGAAGCAGCATGTAGTGGTGACCGCTCCAGTGGCCCAAGTGGTTAGAGCATCTGCCTTGGATGCAGGAGGGGTTTGAGTTATACCAGAGACTTACGAAAATGCTACTAGTAGCTGTTCTCACTTGGCACTCAGCTTTAAGAAGTTAGTGTTAGGACTGGTCGGCTTGTGGTGTCAGGATAATGTGACTGGGTGCTACAATGTGACTGGGTGCTACACGATGACATATGTCTGGTATGATGCCCCAGTGTTAGACAACTCTATAAACTGCCACACTGCAGACATCGTAGTGATATGACTCAAATTGTTAAAGCTATGTTAAAAGTCTAAATTACACAAACACACACATATATAGTGGTAGATTGTTAATTTCCTTCATAATGCCATCACACTTATGATAATGGTTCCTCATTACACGGGATGAATTTAATTTTTCCATAATTCTTTGCTTATTATGTGATTTTAAACAAACCCTTTAATATTTGTTTCACTCAAAGGCATACAGAAGTATTAATAAGGAACTAAGTAACACAGTTCCCTGATGTTACACGAACTTTTTTACGTACCCAATGAAGGCATCCTTGCTTATAAAATTGGTACATTTTGATGGCTCCCTTGTACAGATTTATGGCATGGGACCATGCTTTTCTGTTCCTTTTTTGTCTAACCTTGCTTACTGTGTACTTTTAGGTTGGTTTTTCATTAATTTTTGGCTGCAGGGTCATACAACTTTGTGTGAAGGTGTACATGTCTTAGAAAGGACAACATCCTTGCACCAAAATATGACTCTCTGGTGACATTGGTTCATTATCCAAGCATTGTTGAATTCAGGTTCATTCTGTTTGATATGGATCATGTCTTGGTGAGTTCAACATTCTTCTCTCAAAAGTCTTTTTAACACAACAAGTACATTATTATATTTTACATATATAATTGCTAAAGAGTGGGTGGTTGACATTGGTGTTTTGTGAATACATTTCTGCCTTAATGTCCTAAGTTGGTGATCATTACATTTGAACAGGGTTGATAAAATCTAAAAACCTTTTATTTGCATGAATTTATTGTTTCATAAAGCTGCATGTACTTCCAGAAGTTTAGTTTGCATTTTGTATAAGGTTCTGACACAGATACATATAATCTTATTTGCCTAGCAACATTTTTAACTTTTAAGAAATGTCAGTTTTTCAGTCATCAAAATAGGTATATATTGTGTTTCCACCATTTCCACTCATTAGCATTGTAAAGATGGTCTTCTAAGAGGGGCAAGCCTGGTGAGGAGAACAATCTTAAGAATGCATTGCCTTGATTTAGATTATGGTGGTCTCATCAGAGTGTCCCTCTCATGAGAGGGAGCTTTTAAACAAGGGGACATTTGTAATGTTTATAACAGCAAGTAACATCCTGTGGCTTCACTCAGTTTTGCCATGCATTTGAATGGCAAATGCAAACTATATTTGACATGATATCAACAGTGTGTACTCAAGAAATTCTTGTTTTGGTTACATTTATTTAAATTTAAGCTTTTTATTTTAAGTGCACATGTCCTGTGGTCATATGTATGTATGTTGAAGATTTAGCTCCCATTTTCTTTGATAAAAGCTCTCCACTTTGGTCTGATATAGTGTTTTATGGCACAGAAAGGCAGGTGGTTGTATATAAAACATGTAGTTACCACTTACTGATGGCAATGGCTTCAGTGGTAGTGACATCAATGTAATGGTTTGTGTTGAAGTTTTTCAAGTATCTTGCATGAGTTGTTCTACTCAGCTTAAACTTTGATTAAATATTACATGTACTTCCATATGTGGCTAATGTTTGTGCACCAAGATGAATGCATGTGTCCCCAGCCTGCGTAATTATTACACCATTTTGTGTCCCAGATTAGACATAGTGCTCTATACAACCCATATTTAGTAGTTTGATTTTTACAACTTTCTAGGATACTTTTTTCTTTTTTTCAAGATTCTTTTGGTAACAAGTAGTAAAAACAAGGATGGCTGGGTGATACCTGGGGGTGGTGTTGAGCCACTTGAGGAGCCCAGAATAGCAGCTGTTCGTGAAGCCTTCGAAGAGGCAGGTGCAAGAGGACACCTGGGTAGACAACTAGGACTTTTTGAGGTTAGTAATTTATCTCCTGCATTAACAGTAGGAAGGGATATCACTCTTCCAGTTACAACAGCAACATCAGCATTAAAAAAAAAAAATTGTGAAAGTCTTAAACTGGGAGGGAACATGATAATATATTATTGCAGATAGCAGTTGTTTGACAGTTTTTTTAAAATCAAGTACAAAAAAACTCCTTCGCCATTTAAAGTATTGCATCATCTTAAACTATTTAAAATTTCAGCAAACTTATTTGTACTACTGTGCTGTAAAAACACCAAACCAAACAAATTAATTTCTGGTGTTGCCATGTCTACTAATCTGCAGATGTTAAACATAGAAATGGGTTAGCATGGCCTAATGATCAATTTTCATGCAGTTCACTGTAATTATGTAGATGTACTGTAGACACAAAACTGGTCTGGTATTATACTGTTCATCTTTCTAAAACAATAGTGTGTGGTAATTAATTATTTAACATCTTGGTAGCACACAGCTGTTTTACACCAAGGAATACCATTTTATACCTGTATTGGAAATAATCAATTTGAAACTGTCATAAAAGTGACATACAGTAAGTTACTCTGTTACCATATATAATTGCTTATAAATTAAGACAGACTGCAATCAACAAAGATCCTGATCTGCCACAGCATAATGCACCTGCAGATCAGGCTCTTTTATGTTTTTTGTTCTACTTATTTACTCCTAGTAAACTGCACAGACTCATATCTGTTGATGCATTATGCGATGGCAGATCTTGGTCTGTGCAGTTTGCAGTTGGAATGGACTTATAAGCGAGTAAAGACGGTACACATGGTATTCCTGTAAGCATGGTGGATAAGTAATATCTCAATCCTATTACATATTTCCTACTGACAAGTTCAGATTTTCAGCGCATACACTATACTGTTGATGGCTAGTTCCAAACTTTGAACCTATGTGGGCATTTTCCTACAGAGACTTGTATTCAGAATTAAAAGAAAAGGTAAACAACTCTGTTCATATATGCTTTTAAATAGGCATAGTCTGTTTTGAGTTTGCACAGCCATACACAGTAACACCTTACCATCTCAGACTCATACTGAAGTATTTATTGGTTTTAACCATAGTTTGGTATCTAAGTCTTCATTTGCTGCATATTTGTATGCAACCTAAATTTGACCTGTGCCCAATTTATGACACTATGGTGTGTTAATGTTAATCTAGCTAATCATGTAATGTCTGCTAGAGTACAGAACTCCATTTATGTCAGATAAATTATCAGTTTGACTCTTTCAGCAGTGCTTTAGCTGGAAATTCATAATGCATGTTAGGATGGGAAGAACATTTCTTGTATAGAACTGTATTTTATTTCGCTTTATAATTGGTTTGGTTTGATGCTTTATGGCACAGCAACACAAGTAGGTTATTTAGTGCCGAGGCAAATGGAGTACACCTAATTGCACAACCGTTATTGAATATAATCACAATATAGACCCTGATCTACCCTTACATAATGTGCTGTCAGATCAAGGTCTGTGTTCTTTGTTGTACTGATCAATCCTAGCAAACTTCATAGACCAAGATCTGCCAATGCTTTATGCAACAGCAGATCAGTCTACACAGTTTGCACTTGGACCCAAGTTATGAACATGTATATATGGTACAGCATGACCTGGTTGGTTCACATTCACACGGAGTACCTGAACAGAACAGCACGTAGTGATGGAATGCAACACTGAAGCACAAAGCATGGCGCTAAGATGGCTACCAGCTATTGCAGTAATTCCTGCTCCAGCCCTAAGGGCCATTAAGGCACTTGGAAAGAAACAAGCTACAAATTGGAGCTTGCAAGCTGGAGCAAAAAGAACGACACTTCTTTAAACCTGGGATATTAACACTGAGGGAGTGGACCTGAATAACGAGGAACTGGGAGACTATGGTTCAGTTAAAAAAAACAGCAAGAGGAAACATTGTGAGAGGAGGAAAGCTGCCCGAACCAGGGAGGCCAACCACTCTAATATGCCGGCGAATATTTTTAACAACACACTGGGACACCCAGAACAGTTACAGGCACCCCAAATGTTGAAAACATTAATATCCACCCAGACCATTACTCGGCAGAACTACATGAAGGACGTGAAAGCTCAGACGGTTATTACCATTTCGGAAACCACCTTAGCCCTTGAGCAGGCCCAAGCCTCAGACAAACTAGAGGCTATGACAGAAACTGAGGAATCAACACAGGATAGACAAGACACGGACGAAGAAGTGGATGATGATGGTGCTAATACTGAGGATGAAGAGACAGATGAGCTGGTGCAGCGCTACACACAACTAGGAATAGAGGAAACCTTATCCAGCCAGAAAAAGGCCATAAATTATGCCTGTACTGTGAAATGTGTAGTGTGGAGAACCCTGAGGACTACAAAACCCAGACCACAGCAATGGCAGTTTGGGCTGCGCATCCTCACGGAATATTACGACAAGGCGTACCACGAGACCTTGCTTGGCACTCTCATTGAAACTGCCATTGAGCTAGCTAAAATGTACGGGTTTGAGGCAATACCTGATGGAACATATGAAGAACCACAAACTGCGGCTAAGATATGCAAAGAAGAAGACCGCCGGAAAACCTTCAGGCTGCCAACCTAACAGCCTTTCTGAGGGCTTCAAAATTGCCTATTATTGAAGGGATTCCATTTTGGCTTGAAATCCCAATTCAATAAAACCATCAGACTGATCTGATTCTTTGACTGCCGTTCAGAATTACAATCTCGTACCTAATATTGACTCAAAAATTTTCATTGTCACTTAGACATTTTAGTACTGAAAATTAGGGATTTTAAATTATGTACAATACCATACTATTAATTTAAGAAGCTATTCTTAGTTTTATGATTATTGATTTTTGGGAAGATGTCTTCTCAAAAACTAAAATAATTATGTTGGAGAAAAGGATAACATTGAAAGAATTTTATACTTGTAAGCAGAAAGTATTAGATTTAGTTTGTGAACTACTTAAATGAATTTTCAATTCTCATGCAGAACATTTGTCACTTGAATGTACTGTTTTGGAAGAAAACTTGCTTCATAACTCATTCCACTCAAATGGAAATATTCGGGCAAAATCTTTAATAAATTTCCTATCATTCATATAATTACCAATTACTAATGATGAGAAAGAAATAAATAAAAAGTTTCAGGTTTCAGGCAGTTAAACAAGAAAATGAAAAAACAATTCCTGTTAAAGAAAAATTGCAAATTACTATCAGCTAGAAAATACAAATACTTTGATAGGAAAAAGAAAATAAAAATTGAGGACATTGATTTAGCTATGGAAGATATATAAAATTATATTTTTTTTTGTAAATATGCACAAATTATAATGGTGAAGATCTACCACAGAACATCCATACTGGTAACTCCTCTGTATTATCAATCTGATTAAAATCAGATCTCTACTGTTCTGTGCGTAGATCTGAAGGTGACTGCTTTGCGTCATATTCTGGTAACCTGTGCTGTTACCATAATTGCTAATTTTGTCAACCAATCAGATAAAAGGTTTATATCTTTGTATTTGGGAGACTGGGCAGCATGGTTAAAGACCATCATTGTTGCCAAATGATTTGATTCTCTTTTAGATTTCAGGAAGCTGCATTGCCTTTGGCTAATTCAAAGGTTACCACAACATGAACTAAGCAGTTGCTGTCAGATCTTTGCATAGGGACAATGGAGATTTGATTTTAATGATATTGATTGCATTCTTATAAACAGTTTTACTGATGCCCATTGTGAATCATGTTGCTATGTCACTTGCTCAGTAGCTGATTTAATGCTTTTGCGATTGGAAATAGATTCAATCTGTCAAAGTAGGTACATTTAGTCAGGATTTTCATGAGGACTTGCTGATAGCCAAAGAGAAAATTAGTCAAATGAAATTATATTTTGGTGTATATGTTTGTTTAAATTCACAAATATTAATGATAGGATTTTCCACATTTTCTACAGATTGTTCTGTCGTTGTTTATGGTTGATTGCAATGTTGACAAGTGTAAACAAATGTTGTGGTCATGACATCATTGAAAGATGTGTTCTATCAAGAATGTGGAGTTTATGACACTGGCTCAGAATACAAGGTGGATGATACTCTGTTTACCATCTGAGTTGCAGAATGTACCAACAGTAGTAGGACAATTAATATATGTAACAGATTTTGGCTACAACCCATGGGTCATGATCAGGATAAGGTGGGAAATATGTAATAAAAAAAATGTGGATATTTTCTATAGCAAACTGTGGGAGTAGTTGTAGTTGATATTTCTAATTTTAAGACTGCTTGAAAGCATTGCCAACAACAGTATTATCTACTACAGAATGGTTGCAGTGGAATTTAATGGGACACATTACTCTGTGGAATGAGACTATCTCAGACAGAAAATTTTAAAGTCATACTGTGTCTAATAATAAAATGTTTAAGTATAAACATCATTTCCTTGTTTTATTATGGTGTTAAAATTTTTATATATATGCCATTGTGTTAACTTGGGTTTTATATACCATGGTGTTAATTCTGTTTTATATACCATGGTGTTAAATTGGTTTTATATACCATAGTGTTAACTCTGTTTTATATACCATGGTGTTAAATTGGTTTCATATACCATAGTGTTAACTCTGTTTTATATACCATGGTGTTAAATTAGTTTTATATACCATGGTATTAACTTTCTTTTCTGAGAAAGTTATGTGCTTTCAATGGGAGTCAACAAGTTCCCAGGTTTAATATTTGCAGTCAGTGTTGTCTTGATGAAAAATGCAGTAATAATGAAAATGAATGAAAAATGTGGGAATTATAAGAGTATCCAAAACTATGCAAGACTTTGTCACATTATGAGACATTTTTCATTTTCTTGAAATAATAATAAATTGAAGTAAAAGACAACTTCAGAGCCTTTCCTTTCATACTTACATGGATATAAAACATACATTTTTCTTGAATCTAGAGTAAGCGTTGAGCATATATAACATCAGCAATATGGACAATAAATACATTAACATTTTGTAGCATCCTTTTAAAGTAAGTGTCAGCGAATGAGTGTTAGAGAGGAGAGTGTGCAGGATAAATCAATAAAAACCATATACACGAAGATGTCAGTAGATTATGGATGAGACTGTTTTGATTAGATATGCACTGACAAGCAATCACAAAATTAAATAATCCAGTTTAATAGTTTCCTTGTAACAAATCTTTTAATTTCGGTAAAAGCCAGTAGTTGCAAGAAGATAAATCTGGGCTATATGTTGGATGATTTACAGGCTTTAGTGTCAAGTTTTTCTAAGGTCTGCATTACAAACTTGCATGTGTATATGTGGGCCTTATTCTTGTACAAAATCAAGCCAACCCTCAATAGGTCTGGACTCTTGCAAACAGCCTCTATTTATCCAATTACTGTGGTATGGTATTGTCTTTTTTCTGTGGTATACTCTTTACCATGTGGTTGAAAATTATTCTTTGTGCTTCGAAGCACATAATGCACATAACCGTTCCAGCAGGTTTGGTAAGGCATAATTTTACAGGTAATGGCAAACTTGAGTACTTCCATACGTTGGTTTGTCTTGTACTCTCAGACTCGAAGTAGTGTATCAATGTTTCATGACATGTAATGATCTTATTTAAGAAATTATAGCTCTCTACTTTGTTCCTGTATAAAAATTCCCTGTAGATGTTTACTCTTAGACCCAATCTTTATCATGCAGTCTGGGTACCCAACAGGAACAGACCCTATGCATTCCTAATTCATTGGTCAGAATTTCATCTGCACTTCCATATGAAATATCAAAATAGACTGCAACTTCAGGGACAGTAAAATGTCTGCCTTCCTTCACATACAGTATATAATTCCACAATATCAACTATTTCCTTTGAAAGAGATCTCCTTGTCCTACCTTTTCTTATATATTTAACGGTCTCCCTACCATCACTAAAACCTTTAATGCCATCTCTAAAACCTTTCATGCCATCACTAAAACCTTTTATGCCATCACTAAAACCTTTCATGCCATCACTGAAACCTTTCATGCCACCACTGAAACCTTCTATACCATCACTAAAACCTTTTTTGCCATCACTAAAACCTTTCTAGCCATCACTAAAACTTTTCTCGCCATCACTAAAACATTTCATGCCATCACTAAAACCTTTCATGCCATCACTAAAACATTTTATGCCATCACTAAAACCTTTCATGCCATCACTAATATCTTTATAGCCATAACTAAAACCTTCTATGCCATCACCAAAACCTTTCATGCCATCACTAAAACTTTTTTGCCATCACTGAAACCTTTCATGCCATAGCTAAAACCTTCTATGCCATCACTAAAACCTTTTATGCCATCACTAAAACCTATGCCATCATGAAAACCATTCATGCCTTCACTAAAACCTTCCATGCCTTCACTAAAACCATTCATGCCATAACTAAACCTTTCATGCCATAACTAAAACCTTCTATGCCTTCCATCAAACCATGTATGCCATCACTAAAACCATTCATGCCATCATTAAAACCATTCATGCCATCACTAAAACCTTTCATGCCATCACTAAACCTTTTTTGCCATCACTAAAACTTTTTATGCCATCACTAAAACCTATGCCATTACTGAAACCTTTATGTCATCACTTTTATGCCATCACTCAAACCTTTTATGCCATCACTGAAAGCTTTTATGCCATCACTAAAACCTTTTATGCATCTACTGATTCACAATTTAGCAAGACGATAAACATTATCCAAGCCAGTTTTTTCTGTGTAAAGGATATTCCAAATGTTACATACAATTTAATAAACACTGTTTAAAAATGGACTTTTCTGTCATATTGCCACCTTGTCCAAATGATGTAGAAAAAAGGTGAAATCACAAAGCCTGTGACATCATGAACTTACCAATAAAAATAACATCACATCCTGGTTTGGGATATTTCATTTATAGAGGGAGAAATTATTGTGGCATTAGATTCCTTTGTTTAGAAGATATTGCATTTGATGTAGAACTTTTGATCAGCCCTCCAGCCCTCGTGCATTTAGTTAATGTATGTGTCATCACTTCATTGCTTGATTTTTGAGAACTTTGTGCTTTATATACATATAAATATGAAATAAGATCACTCTGTATTTTATTTTAATTATTACATAATGAAAAAATATCATGACATGTAAGAGGGGATTATCTTTTTCTAGGTGTATCAATTATATCCACTCGCAGTATAATGTGGTGCTTAGATGAATATTGCTTTAATAATGAAATATAATATCTATCAAGCCTGATTTCTGTAGCACTTGAAGAAAGGTGTGAAGGACTCAAGTTACACAAAACTCTTTGAAAAATGCAATTGGACAGTCATTATCATGGAAAAACACAGTGTTTGAAACTTATTAACCTTGTTATTTACACCGAGTTTTATGGCCCAATTTGTGTGTTTTAAATTAAAAATGACATGGTGGATCATGTCATATCAAGATATGCATGTAATTTAATCAGCTTTTTTTTTCTTGTTACAAAAAAACCACTTCTTTTTTGTTTCAGAATAAGGAAAAGAGGCATAGGACATGTTTGTATGCATTTACAGTTACTGAACTAACAGATGAGTGGGAAGATGCCAAGGCTATGGGTAAGTTGATGGGATACTTGAAAGAGTACCATATATGTTCACTTATAAGTCGATTCCAACTGCAAACTGCACAGACCCAGATCTGCCATAACATAATGCACCAGCAGATCTGGGTCTGTTCAGTTTGTTAGGAGTAATCAGTAGAGCAGACAACATAGACCATGATCTGAAGGCACATTATGCTATGGCAGATCAGGGTCTTTGTTGTTTGATGTAAGTGAGTATGTCTGTTATATTCAATTAGAATTAGCCAATGGAAATGCAGCTTTCAAAAATCTGAAAGTGAATCAGATCGTTTGGTACACATTGATGCTCTTCATCCACACTGTTCAATCTCAAAACATGAAGATATAAGACTTCATCTGACTGGCTGATAAAATTAGCAATTATGGTAATAACATAGGTTACTAGAATATGACACCTAAGTGTTCGTTGTCAGATCTTCATGTATAACAGTGGCTGACAGATTAACAAGACTGTGATGTCAGTCTATGATGCATTGGGAAATTTAGAAATGTCCTATTAATCTTGATCCTAAGTGCAAGTAATTCCATGATCTGCATCAGGAAATTCTGGCAGTACGAATATAATTCAGTTATAAGGCATTAGACATACAACATCAAATATATGTCTAAGGGAGGCAACTTGTGGTATCTGTATCCTGTCTGATTATGGGTCTTGCATAATTATTTTTTTTCATCTCTGTCATCATATATGTTATTTCAAAATAACATAATAGGAAAGATTTTTTTTTTTTAATAGAATTCTTCATGTACCTCATTTTGTCCCAGACAGATAAAATGGCATGAAGCTAAACATGTTGTGCAGTTCTTTACTTAAGTTAATGACATTTCAGATGGTGTACTATCAAAGCTGCAGGCAAGCACTGTACCAAAAGTATTTTTTTACATTTCATTTTGAAAAAATCAACAGCCGTTATTTTATTCGTCTGTCAGGTGTTAGTGACACTAAAGAATTAGTCCATAAAATATTGGAAAGCACTCTGCATCATTCTATGCTTTGTGGCATGCTAAAAACAATAGAAGTATGTACGACTAAAAGCACATGTAGGCTTTGTGTACTTTGCAACTTTTGTATTTGACAGGTAATCCAATTTATGCACTGATCTTTCATGATATAAGGATTTCCTTAACCCTTGAAAAAGTAGCCATATAAATAATATCCCACTTTATAGTTACTATGTCTGCTTAACATTAGAAGACTATTTTTGCTTCAGATAGATAAACTGATTAATAGATTAACTGACCTATTTCTGCTCCCCACTTTAAAGCAAACAATCTTTCTTTTTCCAAACCAAATGGTGAGTTAAATATAGCAGATCCTTCTTCAAGCTTTTTGGAAAGCTTATACTTATTTGACCTTAAATTAGGGAAGAGCGGTCATATATTTGAGGATGTTAATGTTGGTTTTACAGTTACAAAATGAGTCTGCTAATGATGTGTCAGTAGATCCAGTAACACAGATCCTCTCATGAAGTTCTCAGGTTCTCTAATGAAGTCCTCAGATCTGATGATGAAGTCCTTAGGTCCTGAAATGAAGTCTTTGGGTTCTCTAATGAAGTCATCAGATCTTTGTGGTCCTCATTCAAAAACACCTCAGAAAGTTTCGTTGAAAGATGGCAGTAAAAATTTGATTCTCCTCAGCATTATGTTCTGTGATTCATAAATCCACAATGGCACCACAAATTCTGACATGACTTCAGTTCTCATAACATGCTTGGCAAGCTGTTGCTTTCACACAAGTATATACACTGTTTGTGTGTATGTATGTGGTTGAATGGCTCATCAGCATAAATCTCGCTTTATAGTGCCAAGTAAACTTAGGCTGTAAAAATACAAAAGTTAGCAGTCACTAAATTCTTTTGGAAGATTAACTAAAACTAAGTAAGTAAACATGTACTCTATCTGTAAAATGTGTGTGTGTGTATATGTGTGTGTGTGAGAGAGAGAGAGAGAGAGAATTACAACTAGCATCTTGGCATAAAGACCTTCCAAGTTTGTACAAACAGTGCCAATCAACATTAAATGTGGCCACTAGTACACAAAATACACAAATTTTTAAAATGAATTCTTCTCTCCACTGTACAGAATTTTACCTAACAGAAAACATCCAGGCATGGAGACATTTCAGGTTGATACAAATGATGCCAATCCACCATCAAATATGGCAACCTTTTCTAAAAATAGAGAAACCTTTAAATGACTTTTAAATTTTAAGAGAAAGCATTCTGGCATATCAGGCTTTCAGATTTATACAGATGATGCTAATCCACCATCAATATTGCCACCATTGCCAAAAATGTAAAAACATTTAAATCCCTTTACAAAAACTGCTCCACAGAATTTGATCAAACTTGACAGAAAGGAACTATGGTACAAAGAACTTTCAATCGTTACTACAGATGATGACAATCTACTATCAGTTATGGCCGTTATCGCTAATAAGCAGCTAATACTAAAAAAACTGCTGAAAATTATTTGATGAAACTTTACTGAAAATAGCCTGGCATACAGGGCTTTCATGTTTCTCCAAAATGATGCTAATCCAGTATCAAATATGACTGCCATTACTAAAATTAAAGAAATGACTTCTCAGAAACTGCTTAGAATAATTGGACCATATTTTAACAGATATTTGTTATTAAGGGCTTCAAGATAATGATTAAGCATTTAAGAGTACATAAACACAGTAATGGCTAGATGGTTGTAACCAGCTTCTCCAAACCAATAAACAGATTTAAATAGAATTGTGCATTCTCACATAAATAGCTTTTGTATAAATGATGCCAATCTGCCATCAATTTATGATTGCTGTTACTAAAAATAGAAAAGACTTTTTCCAAATAACTTCTGAACAGAATTTGACAAATTTGATGGGAAGTTTCCTGGCTTGAATGCCTTTCAGATTTGTACAAGTGATGCTATTCCGATATCAAATATGGTTGCCATTATTTAAAGCAGAAAATCATGCACACAACTTAACCTAAAGAGAAGCACAAAACAGAATTTGACAAACTTTGACACAAAACATCCTGGCATAATGGCTTCTCAATGTTGGAAAAATGATGCTGATGTTTAATCAGATGTGGATGAAGATAAGAAACTAAAGAAACCTTGGAACAATTCTTGTCATATGTAATCAAAAACAATGGAGAAATTTTAACAGAAAGCAAACCTTTGACCCATTCAGATTTCTTGGCCTACTGCTCTTTTGCCTATGGCTGTTAGGCAGTGATCACATACACACTTTGGTCTCTTGTTATGAAGAGGTAATATACTCAAAAGTTATTCTCACAACTCCATTCACTGAGAACATCATCATCAGCACTGAGTTTTGTTCCATAAAGCCAGCCTTTCACTATTTGCAATTGTGGGTGAAGCTGAACTTTGATTGACAATAAAGAAGCAGCTATTTCAACCTCAATACAGAGTTGTTCCTTTGATTTAGGGTAATTGCAAAGGGAATAATTTTCTAAACATTTTGAATATATGATCCGGAATTTGCTGTGTCCGTATCATCCATACTGTATTCATTTACCTAGAATAACAACACATAACAGTCCTGAAACAGTGCTGTCTAGGGGGTTGAAATAAATTCATCAAAAACAACATATTTATCTTAGATATTCGGAGCTATAGTGAAGATAATTCAGAAATTATTTTTATTTGGAATTTAACACTGTAATATGATTAAGATCTCAGTAAATAATATTTTCACCTCCAGAAATAACTGTCGGATATACTGCATACATGTCATCAAGCGAAACAAAATAGAAAAGCGCAATTCTCCAGATTCAAGAAAATGAAGCAAAGCATAGCCCATCATTTATATTTTACTGCTTAATAAAATTGTGTATTGAGCAAAACAAAAGCTCATTCTATACTTTCATACCTGGATCTAAAAATATCCCTATGTGATCAAAATACAATTTTTTTAAAGGTTTGAAATTACTGAGGGAACTAATATGGCATATTGCTGTTGAGCATGTGTGACTGTGCAGACAGTCAGAACTTTTATGAAAGTAATAATTACTTTGTTTTGAAGGGTTTATTTTCCTGAAGAATTTAGAAAGTTTTGATTTTTATATTTTTGCAACCTTTGTAAGATCTTTACATTGTATCTTGAAAGGCTGCTTATTTACAATTACATGTATTTTACCTTCCTAAATTTTTTCACAATTTTTACCATTTATTTTCAGAAGTAAACTTTCAGTTTGCACTATAAAAATCAGGATAATGATGATGTATGAATTGACACTGGGAATTTCAGATCCCAGATATTGCCAATCAGGCATGCAGAGCTGTATGAATTAGCACTGGGAATTTCAGATCCTAGATTTTTCCCTTCAGGCATTTCAGGGCTATATGAATTGGCACTGGAAATTTCAGATCCCAGATATTGCCAATCAGGCATGCAGGGCTGTATGAATTAGCACTGGGAATTTCAGATCCCAGATATTTCCATTCAAGCATTTCAGGGCTATATGAATTGGCACTGGAAATTTCAGATCCCAGATATTTCCATTCAGGCATGCATGGCTGTATGAATTGGCACTGGAAATTTCAGATGCCAGATATTTCCATTCAGGCATGCATGGCTGTATAAATTGGCACTGGGAGTTTCAGATCCCAGAAATTTCCATTCAGGCATGCAGGGCTATATAAATTGGCACTGGAATTTTCAGATCCCAGATATTTCCATTCAGGCATGCAGGGCTATATGAATTGGAACTGGGAGTTTCAGATCCCAGATATTTCCATTCAGGCATGCAGAATTATATGAATTGGCACTGGGAATTTCAGATTCCAGATATTGCCATTCAGGCTTTCAGTGCTGTATGAATTGGCACTGGGAGTTTCAGATCCCACAAGTTTCCATTCAGGCATGCAGGGCTATATGAATTGAATTGTAAATTTCAGATCATAGCTATTTCCATTCAGGCATGCAGGACTGTATGAATTGGCACTGGGAGTTCCAGATCCCAGAAATTTCCATTCAGGCATGAAGGGCTATATGAATTGGAACTGGGAGTTTCAGATCCCAAATATTGCCATTCAAGCTTTCAGGGCTGGAAATGTATCTTTGAGTAGCTTCTAAATATTGCAGAGCATAAATTTTTTTATTAGATTTGACATCATATGAAAATAAGCAAGAAAACTTGGGATGTTAGTACAGTCCTATGAATAATCTCAATTGAAGGCAAATACAAATATTTGGAATTTTTGTAGCCATGGGAATATTGAGAGTCCTAAAGAAGTGATGCTGCCGTATGAAAGCAATTAGAACATATTCCAGCTCAAGATAGTCTTCCCTCCTACCACTTGATTTTATTGCTATCCTTTTGACCTAATTCACTTCAATGCTATTACTCCTAACACCTCATTTTCTGTATCAGTTCCTCAGACACAAAAGCAGGAATAACAGACTTGCATGTTTTAGCAAATTTATAATACAGTTAATGACAGCAATTTGCATAATGCTTGGTCTTATGATTACAATGACTCATGGTCATAAGTAATTACCAGTCAGTGAGGTGTTAAAAATGATAAATACATACAGATGTACACACATTGATGTCACAGAAAACAAAAGTTGAATTCAGTAAATAAATATAGAAATATACTGAAATAATTAGTTCTAATACATAAGAAAATAAAGACATCTTTGAGTGGAAATAAACGTTTATTGCTAACTGTTTCAATATCCGTCAGGAGTATATAATGTTATCTTTAAAAATGAAATCATGCTTATATTGGTTCCTTGGTATTTATTCAAGCAATGACAGTAATTAAATAGATTCCTTTTACCCTACTACCCCCCCCCCTCAAGGATGTAGAATAGACCTGATGTGTTCTGCTGCATGTTGCTCTTCTGTTAGCATACAGGATTTGCAACTGACAGAGTGCAGGTTCAAATCCTTCCATTGGAGCAGCCTGTTGGGGTACTTTGGTGTATTCTTGATTGAGGCATTTTTCTTCATTTGTGGGACCCCGGGTGTACAGGTTTGTCCAAGGTGCTCACCTTTACAGTCCACTGATACCTCTTGCAAGTAGCTTCCTGTTTGTTGGTAGTTCTTCCCAGAGGTTTTCCTGGGTTTTTCCTCCACCAGATATACTGGTTGCCCTGTATAGCCAAAGTGGCATTAAACTCAGAACAATAACTACTCCATTTGCCTCAGTACATGTACTAAATTAGCATGATGCTGTAAAATGCTGAACCAAACCAAACCAAATTAAATAGATATTTTTCTTTAAATTAAATGTCTGGCATAATGCTTGCTAAGCTTAAAAAACAACTGGTATTAATTCAGACTTTTCAGTTTCATTCTATCTATCCCAGGGCTGGTAAAGTACCTTCATGCAGACATACTTTTCTTTACCATATTTACCTGTCCAGATCAGAATAATGTAAACAGTATGCTTTTGTAAAATCAACACATTTTGTGCAGCTCCAAATGACACTGTCATCACATTATGATGACATCGTTATCACACCACTATTAAACTAGGTGTAAAATGATCTAGATGTATTGTACTGCTATGAACTGTTAGAGATTGGATGTAAAAAGATGTTGCCATCTTTGACTCATTAAATAATGAAAATAAAAAAATAATTCTTTTATAATTTTAATAATCACAGTAATAAGCCTGCAAAAGAAAATGATAACATCAGTCTCTAGTTGTTTATGACCTGCCATACATAGTGCCACACAGACTTTCCTTGCAGAAAATTGACATGATCTCTGTATAATTAACAAATTTGCTGACCAACATACCTTTTTTGCAGCAATAGGATATCAACCTGTTCAAAAATAAAATGAATTTTTAAATTCATCTATTATTTTGGGGCTAATTAGTGATATAATATTTTTTCCTGTACTTTTTTATGTAACAAGTCATCCATGGGGATAGATTCATCTGAAAGTAGTGGAAAAAATAAAAACACCAGTCTTAAAATTGCATGGACCCTTAAGCAGATAAAAATGTTAGATTTTAAACAACAATCTTGGAATTGCATGGACTAATAAGTAGGTACAAATGCCAGATTTTAAACACCAATCCTGGAATTGCATGGACCCATAAGTAGGTAAAAATATAATATTTTAAAAAAAGTTAAATGCTCCAGCATTGCACAAGCAGCCAGCTCTGCATTTTATTGTGTATGTTTTTTTTTTCTTTTGTAGATTCAGATCTGTGAGAGCATTATATATATAATGGCAGATCTGTGCCTACGTTCTTTGTAAATGTGTAACAAATTTAGTCAAGTTGTGACAGCATCACCCATTAAATGTACAATATTTTGTAACAGTGAGTTAAAGTCATTAAGGCAGAAATGTATAACATTTTATTAAAGAAGGTGAATAAAAAAAAGGCAATTGTGCAAATCAAACTTTGTATTATAATTCAGATGTTGTATGTGTTTTTAAATTCACTGGTTGTGATTCTGTGTGTGGAATATAAATTGATCTAAATTGATTTAAAAAAATACAGCTTTAGAAACTACAGAATTGTAGTAAGAAGCTATGAGGCATCACCAGAGCAAAATAAGTTGGAACCAAACAGATTATTGTAACTCAGGATGCTTGGATTACCCATGAGGACAAATTTTAATTTGCCAATGTTGGAACCTTGGAACTCAAACATATTGTTGCAACATATCTCAATAGACAGGGAACTAGTACTGCCCATAGGGGACACATTTTCATTTTTCATATAGGAAACTTGAAATCAGTGACCTTTGTAACCTCTGTATACAGGACACTTGGATTACCCATAGAGAACACATTTTTATTTGTCTTGTTGGAAGTTTGAAAATCAGTGATCATTGTAGCATATCTCTGTATACAGGACACTTGGATTGCCAAAGAGGACACATTTTATTGTTTCTTTATAAGCAGGTTTCATTGTATACTGTTATAATATTTTTCCTCATCTGCAAGCACACAATTTTAGAAAGAAGAATGAGTTTTTGATTTGATAGATGGGAAGAAGACATTAACAGTTTATGGTCTAGGACTCAGTTCATTCAAGACATCTGGTGTTTGTGTCTGTACCTCAATAATTTAACACAAGATCTAGGAGCATGGATTACACCCAGAGTGCCATTGTCCAGCTTCAAAATAACATAGACCAGACATACCTGCCATTACATACTGCACTGGCAAGTTGAGGTGTACACTTTTTCATTTGAAATAACAAGTGCAAAAGCAACCTTGAATCTGATGTACTAGTGTGTTATGCAATTAGGCATGTTTAATCAACAGTTAAACACATTAGACTTCTATAAGCACAGCCTTGAATCGGATGCACTAGTGTGTTATAAAATTAGGTGTGTGTAATCTACAATTAAACACATTTGTCTTGTACAGATCTGATGATTGCTTTAATGGTACTTTGAACACATTAATGACTACATTATGCTGAAGATATTGGAGCTAAGAAGCAGGGGACTTGGGCTGCCATGGCTAGATATAATAACTTAAATAATTTTGAAGATCTTGCTGAGAGAAATGAAATCATATCTGGCATCTGGGACATGGCAGGGTTTCTGTATGATTACTGGCAACTGGGAAATTGCAGGCTTTCTGTAGGATAACTGTCAAATGGGATACAGCAGGCCTTCTGCAACATATGAAAGCCATGATCAGTTCCGTCAGTTTTCACTACCAGATATTGTGTGACGAGAATACAGAGTTTTACTTTATTTTTTCACAATTTAAGAGATGGTATTCTATTAGTATGTGTGTGTATATATATATATATATATATATATATATATATATATATATATATATATATATATATATATATATATATATATATAAGTATATGAAGAATTTGGAAGAAGGGTTTTAAAACAACTTTTTCTTTAAACACACTTAACAGTAAAGCATTTTTCAATATACAGTGCTGCTGATTCTCCATGAAATATAGTCATTGTTACTCAAAATATGAAAACCTGTAAAGTAGTTATTCTTGAAACTGCCCAACAGAATTCTACCAGATTTGACTGAAGGTACATTGAGTTCAAAATTGTGTAAGTGTTGTCCATCCACAATCAAATATGGATGCAATTACCAAAAATATTAAACAGAATTAGAAAAATTTTTAAAAGCACCATAGCGTAAAGGCTTTCTGTATTGGACAACTCATGGTAATGTGTTATTAAATATGGATGAAAATAAAAAGAACAGACACTTTGAGACATACACAATAAAATAACACATGCAATAACAGCATTTGAAGAAATTTAGGCAAAGCATCCCACTGACCCAGATTTCTTGGCCAACTGCTATTGCATTTGGCAGTTAGGCAGATATCAGCTAGGTGAGCAATCTCAGGCTCACTTGGGCCTCTTGTTACCATGTGGGTTTCTTTCACACAAAATTAATTGCATGTATTCCTATAAAAGATTAAAGGATTTTTTTTTTTGACTGATAATATCTGTTAGGTCATTTTTTAAAATTTCATAACCATTTTGTAAAGAAGGGTCATAACTTGTATTAAGGATTACATACTGGCAGGTATTGTGGGTTTTTTGTATTTCATTGACAAACTGTCTGATATTCATTTATAATCTTGTCTGATTTTGTGAAGTTGCCGATTCCATTTGCTATTTAACAATTGTTATGACTGCATTAGAACAAAAGACCATTTGTGTGATTCAGAAATTATGCTTTTCTGTCTCGACTGATTAAAACTGTACATAGTTATTGATTGTAATACAGTGTGTAATATTAAAAATGTATGTTGTACATGTAATTTGAATATGGAAAAATATTGTCTAGATGATTGAGAAGTTGAAAACTGTTCAGATCTACAATAATTTGTTTTTGCATCTTGAAGTCTGATTGGAAATAATATATTGGCCCTTCAGTTCTTTGGTATACCATATATACTTGCTAATAAGACAAGTCCAACTGCAAACTGCAAAGATCCAGTTCTGCTGTTGCATAATACACCATCAGACATGGGTCTGTGCATTCTGTTAGTAGTAATCAGTGTAGCAAACAAAATTGACCCTGATCAGCAGGCACATAATGCTATGGCTGATGTGGATTTTTATTATTTGCAGTTTGACTAGGCTTATAAGCGAGTACACACTGCCTCTTTGGTCACAGTCAGTATGGTCATGGATATAATTAAATTTGGTCCACTTTTTATTTTCTTTACTGCTTCATAAGGTCACTCATTTCACTTTATTTTCATACTTGACTGTTGCATACCAATTATAATTTCACTTCGCATCCTAAATGTCATATTTTTGTTTTTGTGCAAAATAGGCACATGGAGGATATGACCTTGTTTGAAAACATCTCTGTATAAAGTGACCTCACCTGTAATGCAGATCACTGGATTCCATGAATAATGTTATAAAAAGGAAGTAACTTATATTTAGAACATTAATAAAGTCTCTACTTCATTAGCATACCTTTTGATAGGTTTTTAAAAGAGGAAATTTGTATGCCTCAGCCATATATATTTAGGGGTCATAGCTGTTTGCATTCACTCACGACCATCAGTCATGTCACATCATGTCATGCCATGTCACGTCATGTCTGATGTGAATTTATGTTTTGCTGAATGTTTTTTGAAAGACTTGATGGATCAAAACTAAATTTGGTTTGAGGATTTTACATTAAGAAAACATAGCCAAGTTTTGATTTTTATCATTTTTGGACAAAATGTTATGGAGTCATGGCCTGCGTTTCACTCAGAATTTTGCATCATATTGGAGAATGGTATCCATTTCAGTTTCTATATTAACAAAGCATGGTTAGTGTATTTATCTTTGTATAATGCATACTCATCTGTGAGCTGCATTGACCCATATCTGCCATCACATAATGCATAGAGAGGTCAGGTTTGCTGTTGAAGATTGGGTACATGTTATACATTGCTTTACCAAATGTTTCTAGCCATATAAGGTGAGAACATTTCCATATTTTACTTGTTGTCATCTTAATTACTGAAAATTAAAGATTTGTCTGTGCTAAAGAGAAATGCTTTGTTTTCATAATTATGTCCCAACTTCAAAAGTATATGGGATTCACTCTCCTTGTCCCTCCATCTGTCCTTCAGTCTTCCTTGTCTGAGCTGTAACTCATGAGATGAACATGTTTGGTATACCATATCTGGGTTGTTTTGACCTCTTCTCCATGTCTTCTTTATGGAACAGTTTCACTGTGGATTCATCTTGCGATACTAGTAAATATAAGTCACACTTCAAAATTTGTAACTTTGACCTACTTTTTAGGAGATATTAAAAATTCCTTAATTTTGTCCAGGCTTAAATTATTTATTGCCACCAAACCTGCAGTGCAAAATGCTTGTTAGGACAAAGCATCAAGCTGGGTCACTGGGACCAGGTTTCCAGGATAAGTTCTGAACAAATTTAAAATTATGCCCAGACTTGTAATACCTTGTCACATACTGCAATGAAAATGACAGTGATGATACATTTAACATAGTGACTTCTTATCAAATATTTGTTGCACGTTACTTTACACGGTATCCATGCTCTGATAATCTTTTCACTTGTTGTCATTCAAAATACATTTTAGAGGCATTTTGGAGTTCAGCTTTGTTACTCAACAAAACTGTTGCTGTTACCTATTTTCTGCAGTTCATTGAGTATAGCTTCAGTGTTTTTGACTTCTACCTACATTTTGACCGCTCTGGTGACCCTAGTGGTTAGAGCGTCTGCCTCGGATGTGGGAGGTTGCAGGTTCAACCCCTGGCCAACTCATACCAAAGACTTAAAAAAATGGTACTAGCAGCTGCCTCCCTTGGCACTCAGCATTAAGAGGTTAGTGTTAGGACTGGTAGACCTGGTGTCAGGATAATGTGACCGGATGGGATATGATGCTGGATGTCTGTAGCATGATGCCCCAGTGCTAGACCTCACTATGAACTATCACACTGCAGACCTCATAGTGATATGACTGGAAAATTGTTAAAGCTACGTTAGAAATCCGTATCACACATATTGTAGCTACATTTTACAGTTAATTGAGCACTGCTTTAAAGTTACTTACTGGTATTTACCTTCAACAGTTTGTTGAGCATTGCTATGAAGTTATTGACTGGAATACTTCTGACAGTTTCTTAAGCACTGCATTAAAGTTACTGTTACCTTCTTTCTACTGTTTATTAGTCACTGCTTTAAATTTACTGGCTGGTACCTAGTTTCTACAGTTGAGCATATCTATGAAGTTACTGACTGGAATACTTTTGACAGTTTCTTAAATTCTGCAAAAATGTTACTGACTTAATTTCTTTCTACAGTTTATTAATCAATGCTTTAAAGTCACTGACTGGTATTTGTTTGCTACAGTTTAATCACAGCTTTAAAATTACTGATTGGTGCCTACTTTCTACAGTTGTTTTTAATCACTGCTTTAAAATTACTGATTGGTACCTACTTTCTACAGTTTATTAATCACTGCTTTAAAATTACTGATTGGCACCTACTTTCTACAGTGTATTAATCACTGCTTTAAAATTACCGATTGGTACCTACTTTCTACAGTTGTTTTTGATCACTGCTTTAAAATTACTGATTGGTGCCTACTTTCTACAGTTCATTAATTACTGCTTTAAAATTACTGATTGGTGCCTACTTTCTACAGTTTATTAATCACTGCTTTAAAATTACAGATTGGTACCTACTTTCTACAGTTTATTAATCACTGCTTTAAAATTACAGACTGGTACCTGTTTGCTACAGTTTATTAATCAATGCTTTAAAGTCTCTGACTGGTATTTGTTTGCTACAGTTTAATCACAGCTTTAAAATTACTGATTGGTACCTACTTTCTACAGTTTATTAATCACTGCTTTAAAATTACTGATTGGCACCTACTTTCTACAGTGTATTAATCACTGCTTTAAAATTACCAATTGGTACCTACTTTCTACGGTTGTTTTTGATCACTGCTTTAAAATTACTGATTGGTGCCTACTTTCTACAGTTTATTAATCACTGCTTTAAAATTACTGATTGGCACCTACTTTCTACAGTGTATTAATCACTGCTTTAAAATTACCAGTTGGTTCCTACTTTCTACAGTTGTTTTTAATCACTGCTTTAAAATTACTGATTGGTACCTACTTTCTACAGTTTATTAATCACTGCTTTAAAATTACTGATTGGCACCTACTTTCTACAGTGTATTAATCACTGCTTTAAAATTACCGATTGGTACCTACTTTCTACGGTTGTTTTTGATCACTGCTTTAAAATTCCTGATTGGTGCCTACTTTCTACAGTTTATTAATCACTGCTTTAAAATTACTGATTGGTGCCTACTTTCTACAGTTTATTAATCACTGCTTTAAAATTACAGATTGGTACCTACTTTCTACAGTTTATTAATCACTGCTTTAAAATTACAGACTGGTACCTGTTTGCTACAGTTTATTAATCACTGATTTAAAGTCACTGATTGGTGCCAACTTTCTACAGTTCTTTAATCACACCTTTAAAATTACTGACTGGTGCCAAAGAAGTGGGGATGTTGTTTACTATAAAGTTATTATTTTATTTAACATGTGCCTTTATACTACCATTAATCCATATCTTGAAGTGTAAGCTCAAAACAATAAAATGTGACTCATTTTACTAAGTGTTTCATTTTAAGAAGGGAATATCAGCGCATTTTGTCAGGTTGTAGTCTTACACTTGTGTTCATTAAAAATACCATAATATAAGTTGTTTCAAACAGTTTAATAATTTCTTGCTTTGTTTTCCATGGCTAAAAAAGCAAAGAAAATGTTGTATGAAAGTTGCATAAGTTTCAAATGAATTAAGAACTTGTTCACACTCAGCAGCCATAATTAAGATCAAACTACCAGAAGTCCCACAGATTTCTTTGCTAAATGGTACTTTTTTTTAACAAGGCTTTGTGAATTACGAATTTTGTTAGAATTGAGTCATATATGAAAATAAATTAAATAGTTGATCCTGATTTAAATTACTCTTAAAATCTCCATATTAAGCTGTATAGGAATTATATACCTTTGAATAGAGAATGATATACCTTTGAATACACAAAGTGTTACACCTTGATTGGTTGGCCTTATTACCACTTTTGGTCAGACTTGTTAAATAGTCTGTATCATAGAAGCCCAACTCCAGGCCTGCAGGTCATTTTTTTGGCCTGTGCTCATACAAAAAATCAGTTGTAAAATTATATTATAATTTTAATACATATGGACCATGAATTTTACATTTTTGGTTCATGTGGCCCATTGTGTTGAAGATGTTGGACCACCCTGGTCCATATTACCAAGATGTTGGCAGAGTTCAATTATAAGCAAGATCTTTGCATAGTAATGAGATAATCTGACTGGCTGAGCTTGTTACCACTTTGCATTCTGACCACCTCAGCTATTATGAAACAAGCCTTAGAGTAATTGAAACTTCCTCAGTGTTTTCCATCAAGTTGAGAAATAAACCTTGGATGTAATTTGCCACCATTGCGAACTATATTTCGAACAACTTTTGTTCACATGGCACATTATGTTGGCAGATGGAGTCTTACAGTTGGAACATTGTCAGCCTTTTCTGTAGCAACATATGTGGCATTCTTTGCCAGGGGCAAATTAACAACCCATCAAATTTATATTTTGTAACTACAGCTGAAGTTATTTATCGACTTGGCAGAAATGGCCAAGCTATTTTTCTATTGGCCTTGAAGTATAATGGTATAATAATTTGTAGAAAATTAATACATTTTGTTTGCCAGAAATTTCTTTGCCCAAACTGAAACTGCAGTTCATTGAAACCGCTTTGGTTTTTATGTACAGTGGATTGACTATAGGATTGACAGAGAAGATGAAAATTAAAAAAATGATGATTAGTCAGAATGTATTGTGTGGCAGTTACTGGCATACATTTGAAGTATAATTCATTATATTGACTGAGAAGTTGCAAATGACCAGTTTGGATTCTTATGGATTTTGCTCCACCATAAGCTTATTATTATTGTTGTCATAGACATGGTCTGTAATACATGAGATCAGCACATTTTAATGAGACCTGGTTGACTGAGATTGTTAGATCCGGAGACTATATTTCTCATCCAGTTTCTTTACAGCTTAGTTAATGGTTCAATATCATCAACATTTTGGATGACTTTGGGACTGTTTATAATATATCTGTAAAATATTTTTATCAGGATATAGTAAGATATTGGAAGTCTTGGTGATAGTTCACATAGGATTTGCTTACACAAAACCTGCATAGTGAAATGGCCAGCTGTTAAGTGTGCAGGTGAGGTGAGTGATATCAAGCCCACCAGGTCTTCATGTTGTGGTACCAGTCTTATATTTACTTTTCATAATAGATGCAGTTTACAGGCAGTATAAAAATGAAATGAATTAAAAGTTCTGTTATGAATGTCAAAAGATAAACAGTTCTAAGTTTTCCTTTTCTGTCAAAATCTGTGGGGCATTCCAAGAGTGAGATCTTAGTTATGGACACTTACTGTCTTGCAAGATTATAGCAACTTGCTGTCATATAAAATCCTCTTATAATTATTGTTGCTTGTTTCAGGTCGGAAGCGTCAGTGGTTCTCAATTGAAGAAGCAAAGGAGTACCTGTCACAACACAAGCCCATTCAGGTCACCTATCTCGAGATATTACAGCCAGATGTTGGACTTGTCAAATGATATTTGTCCCAGTTGACATTTGTAGGCATTTTAGAAAGAAGGAAAGAAAAAAGACAGTCAATGCTGTGAAACATAGTGACCATTCCTCTTCCAAGAATGCTGAAAATTCATCATCTTCATATTTTTGACATAAAAGTCTTGCTCACTGAGATAAACACTTAGAATCATTTTCATGGAACCAACATGGGGGTGGGGGGAAGCAAGACATAGCACAAACTTTTCTGGCATTGGCATAATCAACAGTTTAAGGTTTTGGCTGAAGGTTTTCATGTGCATTTTTTTTTCCTGTATCCCTTGATAAATTCTCATCATTCTTGGCTTGAATCAATGTGAAATTAAGACAATCCATTCTATGACATTTGTGTTTGCCCATTTTACCTTGGGGTCAAGGGTCACTGTCATAGAAAACGTGAATTTTTTAAAGTATTTTTTATTTGATTATAGTTTTGAAACCCTGTCGTGTGTGTATATATATATATATATATATATATATATATATATATATATATATATATATTCTCATCATCCTTGGCATTGATTATTATGAAGCGAAGGCAATTCATTCTACAAAATGCTCACCTTGCCCTTTTTGTGTATTAAGGTGTTGGTTAATTTTTCATTTGCTTATATTTCCTAACCCCATGATATATCTTGTTCATACATGGGTTAAATCATTGTAAAGCTAAGGCAGTTCATTCTGTGATGCACTTATTTGCCCCGTGTACTTTGGGGTCACGATGAGATTCATAATAGATTTACATTAAGGATTTAGTTTTATCATTTGCTTATATTTATTAAACCCTTGATGGATTTTCTTCACACTTTGGATGAATCAGTATGAACTTAAATCATGCAGGTAGGTGAGCTGTATTGTGCCCACTTGAGTCTCTTGCTTTATTTAGAAATCAAAATTCAATAGAATATATTGGTATAACTGCACTTTCTGTGTGCCACTGAATACTTAAAAATTTTTTAAAGAATGCCAGATATTTTGTTGATTGATTCATGAATATAGTTTTGTCACAAAATCATGTTTCACATACATCATTCATTCATAGATCAAAATGGTTTAAGTGAAATGCTGATAAGTAGTTCTGTACATCTACTTCAGAGAGAAAATATTTATATATTGTTATTATTAAAGAAATGAGCTATAAACCTACCAGATTTCTGGTACTTGTATGTATAATTATAGATCTTATACATATGTAAGAGAGAACAGTATTTCCTAATGTGTGTGATGTTTATTTGTAATGAAACTTTATCAAAGAAACGCAACAAACCAAGAGATATTTTAATATACTATGAAGATCATTTTGTATTTTTTCTTTTTGCACATTGGACTACAGCACCTCTTTTTACACACTGTACAATATTGCCTAGTTTTTCTATTTGTTTTTTTTTTTTTAACCTGGTTAGTAGGTCAGCAGTCTACCAAAAATGTACAAAACCAGTCTAAAATTTTGAGCCAAAAGATTGTGTTAAAATAACAGTGCAATCATGGCAATAATTCAATAATATATCACTATTAATACATTTTTTTAAATTCTACAAATACCCAAGTAGTATGACGCAGGGAACTGTAACAAAACATATTCCAGTTTGTTTGCCTTATGTTGCATGGGAAACAGATTCTGGTGGTTTCATCAGTATTTTCTACACAGTCTGTGAAACTGATTGCATGAGAATGAGAACCATGTTTTTCACAATGAAGGACCCTCAGGAGAAAGTGAGAAAAGAGATCCTGAGTTTGTAAAGTTATTTGATTTGGAAAAAGGTAATTGTTAATGATGTTTTTTTAAACAGGGAAAATTAAATGTGGTCCATATACTGTACTTCTGTGGTAAGACTTGGTGGTCAGCCTATTTATATTTTGCAAGTGGTGGAGAATTGTCTTGTTCTTGCATATGGAGTCAGATCATGGAAAATTTGGCATGTGACACTTCATTATTATTTATTAGGTTGCATGTTACTATGACTACTCTGTATGCAGTTGCCTGGTAGAAAATCTTGACATTTTGTTTTTGTTAATGTGTGCTCTATCATGTGAAAACAATGATAGTTGACTTGATTTTGATCAAGTTACAGATGCATCATTGGAAAATTTTCTAGATTCTTTTTACATAAGGGATGGGGACAGGAAACAGTGACAGGCATGTGCTTTGGAAATGAATATTACTTCAGTGAATATATGTACATGTATATGTGTTTATTATTGATTATATATGGGTGTACATTATGTATGTATGTATGTATGTATGTATGTATGGGAAAGAGTTGAAAAATATCACACTTCTCAGTGTAAATTTAAGAAATTTGGCTACTTTATGAAAAATGAATGAACTCTTTTGAACCTCCTTAAAAAAAAAGCTGCATGAATGGCTTACTACACAAGGGCTTTGAATAAAACTCTATATGAATGGCTAATTACACAAGGGCTTTGAATAAAACCCTATATGAATGGCTTACTACACAACAGGGTTCCTACAGGTCCTGGAATCCTGGAAAAGTTTTGGAATTTAAGAAATAAATTTTGAGGGCCTTGAAAAGTCATGGAATTTCTCACAGCCTTGCCATGTTTTGGAAAAGTCATGGAATTCTGACAGTGGAGTTCAAAAAATTGATAACCGCTAATTTCATTGAATGCCAAGCACCAATTAAAAAAACTTGTTTTGAATATGATACACTTAGTGTCAATAAATAGTTTAATTTCATGTAACAAGTGGTCCTTGAGTTTTGTGAAATTGTCATGGAAAAGTTTTGGAAAAGTCATTGAATTTGTTTTATTAAGTCTGCAGGAACCCTGACACACCCCAAGTCAATATGCTTAGTATTCTACAGGGTAACATTTGTACACCAGTGGCATGGAGACTAAAATTGTACAGGTATTATACATGTTCGGTTTTAAAAACCGATGAGGGAAAATGTTCCTTTCTGTGAATTTTTTCGGTCTTGAAGTCACAAGAATGATCTGTTATGCATATCTAGTAATATATGTAACTTACAATTTTTTCGTGCAAATTTGGCATGTATAAAGTTGTTGCAGAAAAAACAAGACACAATTTTATGGCTAATTTAGTTTCCATGTAATAAACTATAAAATTTCCATTTCCATTATGAGGAGTGTTGTTGTTTACCCATTTTAAACAAAATTTGAATACCATATATATTCACATATTGATAAGATCCAACACATAGACCCAGATTTGCCATTTCATAATGTGCCAGTAGGTCTCTGTCTTTGCAGTTTGCTAGGAGTCATCAGTAAAACAAACAGGATAGAACCTATTTGTCTGGTACACTATGTGAAAGCAGATCAGGGTCTATGTTGTTTGCAGTTGGACCTGACTTATAAGCAAGTATATACAATAACTTAAATGAGGGAAAAAAATAAATGTTTGTGAATGTTCCACTTATTGATTATTTTATCAATTTCTGCAAAATACAGCATTGTTCTTTCTGGGGAAATTACCCAGTAATTGCTGTAAGACATTTAATTTCAGTATATGGTGAAAATTTTTTAAAAAATTTAATGAAAAATTTTGAAGTTATAAAAATGTGAGACTATGCTATTTAGTAAATTGCATCTAGTGCCCTTCTTGATTGGACAAGCTCTTGTGTATAGTTAATTCCATCTAGAGCCCTACTGGATTGGGCAAGCTTGACTATAGCAAATTCCATCATGTCTGTTGTAAATTCCAGCCAGTGCCCAACTTGATTGGACAAGCTCTTGTCTGTAGTAAATTCCATCTAGTGCCCTACTTGATTTGTCTGTAGAAAATTCCATCTAGTGCCCTACTTGAATGGGCAAGCTTGCCTACCCAACAAAACACTACCACAATTATTTAATAATTTATACCTGTCTGACAATGAGATGGATTAGCAGTATTGATTGACAAGTACCAATCTTGGCTAAGATGTTTCAGTGTTCTCTCTTGGCCCTAGGTGGCTGTGTGATCTAAAGGGCATGCCTTTACCGATCACTGCCATCTCACCCCTGTCAGAATGGTTCGAGTCTCAAGCACAACTTGTATGGGTATGTGAGAAAGCTGGCAGTAGCTTCCAGGCTCTTCCTCCACCATTTATACTGGCTGCCATGTATAGCCATTCTTGCTCTGAGAGGTGGTATTAAGCCCCCAAAACAACAACAAAATTAGTTTTTTTTAAAAGACATTTTATCTTGTTTTTAGATGAAACTGTTTATATTGAAGAATAATTAATTATTATTAGTATGGTCAATATGCTTACTGCAATGCAGCAATTTAGAAATTTTTTATTTTTATTTGGAAGGGGGTGGGGGAATTTCATTTGTTGCATAATGTTGGGATGCAATGGAATGAATATTTTTTTTGTCAGTTTAAAATCCAGATTATTTCAAATACACATCAAGAAAAATCTTTAAAGCAGATTTTCTGTCATTGTACTTGAAATTTGGGTTGTATATTGCATTTGTTTATGTTTACCTAGTCCAGATTAGATCATTTGTTTGTTTATACAGTAAAACCTGTCTTGAAAGGCCACTGTTATGTGAGACCACCTATCTTGAGAGACTGTATTCTCAGTGCACAAATTTATTGATTTTATATCATCAGAACCTGTTATGAAAGACCATTTTTTGGCAAAAGTCATGGTCTTTCAAGACAGGTTCTACCATATAATTGAACTTTTTTTCTTAAAAAAAATTAGAGTAGATTTAATAAAACATGTTCCATCAGTTCGACCAGAGTTTGGTTATATTTTCATAATTTCATATCTTTCTCTAAAGTTCTTTTTTGCTTCAGAACTAATTGAAATTGATTTATTGCTAAATTGTGTATTAAGAGATTTAATCTCATACACCATGCATGCAACCTTGACAATACATTACAATAGTGGACATGAGCAAGTTAAGGCAATAATGTGCACAAGCCACTAAATTTTCAATAGCCAAATATATTATTTTTATGAAGTGAATTACAATTTGGAAAAATTTATCAGCATTATTAATTTTGGCAATCACTAGCTCCAACCTAACGTTGAAGCAATTAGTGAATCCACCAAGACAGTATGCACTGGCAAATTTCAGGCGATGCAATCCACAGTCAGTCAGTTGCATGTTGTATCATAAAAAGACATGAATTTTAAGTACAGTAGAAAAATGCACTTAAATTTCAAAGTTGTTAAAGGATTGCAAGAATGACTTGATGACAAATAGAATTCCTTGATTGATACGTTCTCTACAAGCATTGTGAATTTAATGCAATAATTTTGTTTCTCTATCTGCTTCAGTGTAATTCTTAATGAATTTATACAATGAGTACCGAAGAAGTATTTGTTTGTTTGTTTGTTTTTTTTCTTCAGGAAAATGGATCATTATGCAGAGTGTCCAGTAATAGCAAAACAACAGCACTTATGTGTGGAATGTCAGTTTTGGTTAGAATTGTTTATTTGCATTGGTTGGAATTGGGAATTTACATTTACACTTGTAACAATTCATCCAGTGGTACAATAACATTTAGGTGATGAATTGCAAAAAATCAGATGTAATCACTTGATAATTAATGTAGCATTTTCTGTTTTAATAAAAAAATTTTGTTTTGAACGTTTTACCACTTTATTAGAGTCATTTTTGGTTCAAAGTGAAAATTTCATGAAAAATGACTGAAAGTGAGTGAAGTTATAACAGTATATTTATTTATACATCTCATATAGTAAAATTAACCAAGGTGACAGACTGTCACTGACCAATTCAAAGTATGTCAGGACTAATACACAGGTATTTTCATGTAATAAATGAAACTGGCATGAAGCTTGAGAGTGGTAAACAGTCCATTGGAATGTTTAATAAACACCTGACTGACATCTGATGGTAGACAAGTGGAGCTTGGGGACTAGTCAGTTTCCTTCCATAAGAACTGCATGAAAAAAATTACTTCCTTGATAACACTCCAGAAGGTTCTATCTCCTGTAAAAAAGACTTATTTACAGAGATCAGTAACCAGAATTATATGTAAGTACATGATATATGTTTTTCTGACTTTCATAACATGTGTAATATGCAATAAAACATTACTTCTATCAATAACATTGCTATAGGACATTGACCTCAAACATGACCATGCACAGCCCTATTCTTCAGGGGAGCTAAATCTGACTACTTACTGCTGTGTCAATGGAATACAGTTTATTGGTGAAGCGCTACATTGAGTATTTATTACAGGAAACTGTAAGGTAATCATTCTTTTTTCTTTTATTTCGAGTTTGTTGCTTGATTGGTTGTTAGTTCACCAGGCTGTAATGTCGCATGAACTTATGGTATGATCCTGTGTTATGTCGTCTGTCTAGTGTGTACTTATGGTATGATATTGCATTATGTCGCCTATCGAGTGGGTCTGCCGTACATCAACAATTACTTCTTAGCATTCTGGAGTCTATATTTCTGATCTGATTTAAATCAAACTTGGAATATGGGTTTATATCATACAAATCCCAGAAAAGTTCAGTGATGAGTGAGATCAGTGCATAGTAATGAGATGATCTTGCATTTGATTGGTTAACCTGGAAATTCCTGACTTTTTATCTCACAAGCAGGAGCTTTCCAAAATCACGTTCTAATGAACTAGTCAGATTGGCCTGTGTATGAAGGGACGAAATGTACACTGACACTCTTTTACTTATCTCTTCCTTTCCTATCATTACTCTTCTGACTGTCCTATAGCTACTGGCTTTGATCACACACCACCCGTTGCTCAATAGTCAAGTGTGACTGTCAGCGTATTTATAGATAGATATAACCTTGCTACTCCTCGAAAAGCCACATTTCTGATTAAATTTTGATCAAACTTAAAATATATGCTTATATCATTAAGCTCTAAGATGAGTTCCGTAATGAGTGAGATCCACACATACAAATTTGGTCATCTTGCATCGGATTACTAAGCTTGTTATCGCCCTGGAGGCTGCATTTCTCATCCAGTTTTGATTAAACTTCGAAGATATGCTTTTATGTTCAACATTTCTGGTGAATTCAGTAAGGAGCACAATCCAAGTTGCTAATTAGGTGACCTTGCCTAATTTTGGCAGAGATTGTTACCCATTTGGAAGCCATATTTTTTATATCTCGTTTTGATCAAACTTAAGGTATGATTAGGCCTAAGACCTTGGACAGGTTCAGTACAGAGTGAGATCAATGCATACTATAGAAGTCACACAGGTCATGCACGCATTCAACACCGACTATTTTAGTCATGGGTGACAATTCTTAAAATTTGATTTTACATTAGTTTAAGTGGCAAGTATTCACTTCATTTGGATTCTTATACATCCACATTTCTTTGGAATGTCATTATTCAGATGCGCCAAGAAATGCCTATGGCAAATTCAATGTTAAAGTACGTAGACATTTTTGGACGAAATGAACCGAAAGGTGAGATCCAGTACAATCCAGATTAAATGTCACGTGCTGTTATGTCACAATGAAAGCTATGCATATTGATAAAACAATTCATAGTACCCTATATTGTGACAATTCCACTCAACGTGCTCTTTACTTGACCCAAGTTTAGTACATGGCCACCATTGTAAAAGACCATAGAAATCGAAAAGTTTCGTCTAGAAGTTTCTTGATGACGGTTAAGGTTCAGAGCATCAATAATCAGGATTGAATAGACCTTGTATAAAGAAAATTAGTATTAAATTTTAAAAGAACAATTTATAATTTAAAATGAGTAAATGCGCATGCATGACCCATGTGACTTTTACTTTAATAAGGTAATCTTGCATCAGATTGGCTGAACTTATTACCAGTCTTGGGGATTTATTTCTGATCTAATCTTGATTAATTTGGAATATTTGCTTATAGCATCAAGCTCTTGGAAAGTTCAATAATGTTTGAGATGCATGCATTTAAATGAGGTGATCTCGTGTGGGATTTACTGAGCTTGTTGCCACTGTGGAAGCCACACTTCCGGTCCGATCTTGATCAAATTCGAAATATTAGCTTATATTAGGCCTATAAACTTAGGTTTGATAGTCAGGGAGATGCTTGCATATTAATGAGGTGATCTTGCGTTAGATTGGCTGAATATGCTGGCACTGTAGATGCAATATTTCTGATCAGATTTGTATCACACTTGAAATATGGGTTTTTATCATCAAAATCTTGTATGGATTTGATAATGAGCAAGATCCATGCATATTAAGGTTGTACTCATGCTTCAGATTGTCTGGGCTTATTACTACTTTAGAAGCCATGTTTGTGTTTTGATTTTGAACAAATTTGGAATATATGCTAATATTATCAAGATCTTCGATAATTTCAGTAATAAGCAAGATGCATGCATATACATAAGGTGATCTCGTATCTGATTGGCAGTTTATTACCGCTCAAGAAGCCATAATTCTGATTTAATTTTGACTTGTGTCATCAAGATAGATAAATCTTTATAATGAACAAGCTCTGTGTATATTAATGATGTGATCTTGCATATGATTGGCTGAAGTTTTTACCACACGAGAGACTATGATCTGTTTTTAATTAAATTTAATTAATAGACTAATATTGTCAAGATGTTGGATAATTTTTATTATGAGCAAGACCTATACATAAGTAGTATATGGGGTTACCGTAGCGTCAATGGGAATTAGCATTACAGACCCCCCCTGGGCCTGTATAGCGTCAAGAAATAAAATCTCACCCTGGGCCTGTATAGCGTCAATGGAAAATTGGGTAGAGGGACTAGCACACCCTGGGCCTGTATAGCGTCAATGGAAATTTTGTAGAGCGGCTACTAGTATACTGTGGGTTTGTATAGCGATAAGCGACAGGTGGCATGACGTCACACTGGTAACAATGTAGCAAAAAGAGAAGTACTGTGACGTCAGGCTACCTGAGAGAGGGCTATAGACAAACACGAATCAAGAGCGTTCGTGTTTTTAGTAGAGGAAGGGTTTTATATATATTCGTTTAGGTTGGAGACAAAATGAAAATTAAGATCTTTTCGAGGCATTGGAAGTGGCCCTGAAAAGGGCCGTTGTTTGTTATGTGATGTTAACACTATTCCGTTAACATACAGGACATCGCATAGGTCTTCTTTTCTTCCTCAAATTTCTCAAAGTTTGTCTTAAACTGTGTCTCACTTCTGGTCCGTAGATGAGAGTCCGCTTAAGACAGCCTTGTCTTTCCACATAACATCTTCTTTTCCAAAGAGTGGCACCGGTGATCCGGATGACAGTCCATTTTGTTTTCACATACATGGGTAAGTCTGTACGGAACAGCATTGAGGATACCAAAGTAGAGGATTCTACGTCTATCAACATCTTCTCTGTGACGAGAACAGGTGAAGGAAATGAAGTGAACCGCGTTTATTTATAGTGGAAGACCGGATCGAAACGGATTGAAAGGGTTCACCAATCCTAACACGCGTTACAAAATTCAGTCACTTCGCGGAGTCTGTCTTCCAATCCGAAGAGAGCTACCTGTGACGTCACATTTCCTATATAGGCACACTAGCGTCTGTGCGCAGTGAATCGATGCGGTATTGTTTTGTGAAACATGACGGAACCTAAGAAGACAATGAATTGGGGTGCACCGGCTGTGGAGACGAGAAGTAATGGTACAGCAGCAGCTACCAAAGTGAACACAGTGCTACTTCCCGAAGAGGTTGATTTCAACTGGGATTTAGTAGATTTTTTATCTTCTTCCCAAGAATTTGTTCCGGTACCAGTACCTTCGCCACTTTCTCCTTCTTTACCACACGTCGACGATTTTAAACAAAGACAGAGAGAAGAATTGGAGAAATTTTTACAGCAGCAGAAAGAAGCAGAGCAAGCATTTCTTCTTGAACAGAAACAGCGAGAAGAAGAAGAAGAGGCAAGAAGGAAACGACAGGAAGAAGCAGTAGAGAAGAAACAAAGTCTAGGAGAGAAGGAGAACAGCGAAAGTCAAACGGTCACGGTACTCTTGGACATTTTGGCCGAGTTAAGAAGTCTGAAACAAATGTATCAGACTTCTTTATCACGACCCAAGAGAAAAAGACCTTCCCGAGCCAAACAACCTAACCCTGTGACTACACCAGAGATACCACCCCTAGTGATATCTACTAGATCATTGACAGGAGCAAGTCCACAAGTAGGCCTTGGCCGTGGCAAAGGCTTAAGACAGTTAAAGCGAATTGATTCTCGTTCCTGAGTTTGTTCTAAGGAAAAAAACAAACACTCAACAGTCCTTTTCAGGGCTACCTAATACTCTCGAAAAGAGTGACTATTCATTTTGCCAAAATCAATTAAAACTCAAAATCCCTTCTTTAACCCTATGATGTACGTGTTGTGAATGTATGAGTGTAGGTCCTTATTATTTCTAAATAATGAAAACCAAGAGACACTTACGTTTTTTCAGTTTGGTCTATTCTGTTACAAATCTTTTACAATTCAATATCACAACATAACACAACACAACACTTTTAAAAAAGTTCATAGATTTCTTCTGTCTCTTTTTTCTTTCACTCTCTCTGTTTTTTCAATTTCTTCACTTTTACACTTTTTTCCTCTTCTTCTTCTTCTTCCTCACATTTTTCTCGTCTTTTCTTTTCTGTCTTCTCTTTCTGAACGTGTCGGGGTTCTTCTTTTGTCAAGGTTACCTCTGTTTCTTCTTCCTCCTTCTCCTGCTCCTGTTGTTTCTTAGGGCACTCTGAAGACCAATGTCCTTTCTCTTGACAATGATAACAGGTATCTTGGCTTTTGTTTCTTTTGACACTGGCCTTGCTTCTTTGACGGTCTGGACATTCTGTAGCCCAATGCCCTTTCTTTTGACAGATATAGCAAGTATCTTGACTTTTATCTCGAAAGGAAGGAGAGTAGTCCGTCGGTTTGTCTGAAGAAAACTTTCTTATCACACCTCGCAATGCTCTAATCAGAAGTTCGATCTGTGTGGGTTCTTCCATTGTGCTGGTCGGCTTGAGAGCGAAATGAATACTGAGAGGGGAGTCACTAGCCCTTTATATATGCCCTGGTCTGACATAGATATATAGGGTTCATGGTGTTTCACAGGTAGTCATTTGACTTTTTGCCGTCAAGATGAAACGATCGCATCATTTCGAAAAGAAAGAAGAAGAAGAAAGTAAGAGGCAGAAACGTGATTTATCGCCTCGCACAGTAGCTGAAGTCTTGGCACAAATTGATGCCAGCGATTTTGAAGATGAGATGAGTGAACCAGAATCGAAGCCTAAAGAGTCTACACCAAATCAAAGTCCATTACCATCCGTAAACCCTGAAAAGTACTACCATATTCGGGAGACGAACAAACGCTCTTCCAGAAAATTTAGAACCACGGCCTACACGTACGCAGTGAAATTTAAAGATTTCAGGTCTGACGTACCCTTGGAAAAAGCAGAAGGGTTCATCACCGATGTGTGGGATTCTTTGTTAACCACATTAAAACGGCAATGTCGAGCCAAGGAAGACGATCGCTTGAGACTTTCTATTCATCACGACAATTTGAAGTCTCCCGTTTGGATCGAGTTTAGCAGTCCAACAGAATTGACACCTTCCAAAATCATGGACAAGATTCAACACGTACAACAATCCAACGACAAATTTCACATCACGGACGGAAAAGCGACACTGCACATGACCCACGTGTCTCTTCCCCAAGG
>JAECUM010007188.1:0-38866 GCA_016617855.1 Megalonaias nervosa | reverse complement strand
TTTAATATTGTTTGTTTAATAAAATAATACTGATATATGATCGGAAATTGAGTGCCTACCATTATGATCAGCCTTCGCACCGTAATTCATAGTGTCTTAAGTAATGCTACTATGAGCAGCTTTGTTTCGATCAGTCCACTAGGCACTGGATAGGCTATAATACTTTGCGTTCTGTTTCATTAGCTGACGCATACGCCTGCTGTGACGTATGCTCATGCACTCTGACGTTGAGATCGAGTACTGCACCCCACCTAGCCCACCTCAAATTCCAGTGTCGCTGCCATGTCTGTGCCGAAATATATTAGTTATTATTTCGTTTGGACTCGGTCATTTTAGGGTCCAGGTCATCTGAAGACGATGCGACCTTGAATTTTTGGGGAAAAATAGTCCGCAAACCAATATGGTATTGTTTCTATAATTTTCTATCCATATAGGTGCGGCAGTTTTGTTTTGTTGTGTTTTTCTTTGGGGTTTTTTATATATTAAACTGATCGTAACTCGAATACTTATTATTTAGTCATTAGCATACAAGTACACCATCTACAAACTAGAACCCTTCTACAAACAAGTAAATTCCCTTGTTCATTCGCTAAACAATTACAAGTTTTTTTTTATAAACAGGCACAATTTCTTTTAATCTGGTATTTTTTATAAGACTTTTCAAATGTTAGTAATAATTAGTTTGTGTCTTTGGTGATAATTTATTATTTCATGTTGATGCCATAAAGGTATCTTTAAAAAGCTTTGTCGTTCTGATAACAGTCTGTCTGTCTGTACATATGCTTGCCAGTGCGTCCATCCATGATGCCTTTTTCTTCTTCTATATCAACGGGAGGAATCAGACACGAAGCTTCCTCATCAACTTTCCCACATCGTGATACAGTACTAGTGGGAAAATAAAGTAAAATCTATGACTGAAACATTGCACATGTCCAGTCTAACCTATTCGTCCTAAGGAGGGGATGGCTCTAGGATGACCTGGAACAATTTTTAATTATTATTCTCCTTAACCGCCCATTTTGTTTCTCAAATGAGGATATGCCATGAATGATTTGACAAAGTTCGCACCAACATCATAGATATTATTGGAAAGGCTCTCACGCCATTTATTTTGATATTACTTACCTCGGAAAATGAAGAGCATCGACGACCTTCCACCATCATTTGGACCACCTCAGCTCTTTCATTGAAACAAAACAAGCATTTATTTTAAACCATTCAGCCCCTCCCCCCTTTCGCCAGAATCTGTAAGCAATATTTTTCGTTAAAAAATGAACTTATTTAAGTGATATCATTTAACATTTTCTCCATATACATCCAAAACCACGTTTACAGGTAAATGAGAAAAATGCATTCATACGCGTGTTGCCATGCTTACAAGCCAGAGAAGCCAAGATCTTAAGCTAAGGTCTTTGACCTTCTCGTCAAAGTCAGAGTGTTGACAACTTGTTCATTGGAATGCAACAAAACAAAGACTAGTCAAAATCCCATACATGTTGTACTAGTATCAGTACCAATACTTTCAAGATGGCCACCATGCTGGTCATATTGTACCATTCTAAATTAGGAACAACGAGTGATGATAGCTAGTCGTTTCCTAAAGACCTCATTTAGCTTTGTCATTTAGGAGGAGTAGTTATAACAGGATATTTCAGCCATGTTGGAGGTCTGATAAATCTATATATTAAAAGATGATATATAGTAAAGGGTTGATTTTGATGTGATGAACACGGATAATGGTTAAATCTGAATCCAACAGAAGTATCTCGAACAAATCGATATACTGAGTTATGGGAGGAATTGCATACGGTTGTTGGTTTGATAAACACGAGTATCTAGATCATTGCTACAATTCTGACTGATGCCTTTGATTTCTCAGAATATTTATTAGAAGATGAAGGCTGCAAAAGTATTTAAAGAACATTCCAATAAATATAGTATTACTAAGGGCTATACTTACTGAAACATAACATATGCATATAAATTTTCATACATTAAGTGAAAAGGAATGGCAAGCTATTTGTTTTTGTTTTTTTTTTGTTTTTTGTTTTTTTTCTTCCATATTTAGAATTTGTTTAATTTCAAATTTTAATATGTATACTGACTACATGCACATTGTTTTTCGCAAGAATATGAAAAAATAAACAGAAATTCAGGACATCCCAAAATATCTCGAATTTCACAGACCCTTAAAAATTGCATCAAGTTCTACCATTCTGGTGTTGCAAACAATTCTTGGTGGGACTTCTGCCACAGCTACCAATAAAAAAAAAGCTTAACCTCTGAGGTTCGCCACCTGACCCATCACCACTTGTCAATCATACTAATTGATTAACCAGTTAGCGAGCATAATCAGACACAGGTTTAGACATTGTTTATGTCCACTACTTTTCTCCAGCAAGCTGAATGTGATGTTGATGAACTGGTTATAGTAAACATTTACAAATTTTGGAATGGTGCTTAAAGTTTTCAATTAACAATGTTCAACTGATAATCTGAAGAATAAATGAAATAAGATAATAGAAATTGAAAAAAAAATATGTAAATATGAAAGAGTCCAGGAAATGGTTTGAGAACCTGCTAACCTCTGGCTTAGTTGGGGTTTTTTTCCCCTCATATAGGAAGCCTTAGACCAGGATTGGCAACCTATTTGACTTGGCCTGCCACTTTGTTCCGGATTAATTACAAAATGAACGAGCGCGTACCACCAGTAACAGGGTAACACTGTCAAAATCGAGATTTTTGGCTGCCCTTCGCGTGACACACAAAACGTCTTGACATGCCACCTTGTGGAATGCCTGCCGTAGGTTACAGACCCCTGCACTAGACCAATGATTTCATCAGTGTGAACACTGAAAATGTACACTTTAGTGTTGGTTTATCCCCAAAACAATACATTATCCTGTCAATATGTAGAAACTTGAGTGATTTTTACTTCTGTTCATTGAACTAAAGGAGGGGGAATGGGCGATAAAAAAAAATTCTAATTATCATAAAAAGAAATTTAAAAAAAACAATAGTTTCAAATATTTATTTTCAGATCTATTAACCATTCGTTTACATGTTTACATCACATCACTGATCAAAATCCATTTAATAAATAGAGTAGAACATTAAAATTGTTATCGGTAGCTTACATATGTAAATTAAGCATATTCACCTATGTTTTCTCAGTCATGGAAACTGGCGAAAGTGACCCCCATTTACATGTCTGGCAGCAAAATAGATGTCAATAACTACAGGCCCGTATCTAGCTTACAAACTCTGTCCATCCAAAGTACTTGAAAAACATGTTAATGACAGTCTTTTGATGTACCTATCAATCTATAACGTACTTCAACAAAACAAATCAGGGTTCCGAGAAAACCACTCCTGTGAGACAGCCTTGGCCTACATGATAAATGGATTACTGTCTTAAATCAAGGGAAATGAGTTGGAGCCATACTTGTTGATCTTACAAGAGCTTTTAACCTTGTTGATCGTGATATTCTTACATAAGAAAATGAACATATATCAATTAGACCTTTAAATGATTGTTGGTTTACATCATATGTAACAATGAGAAAACAGTATATCAAAATAAATGGCAGTTTTTCTAAAGAAGAACCAATTACATGTGGAGTACCACAGGGATCAATCCTGGACCCACTCTTATTTTCATAAATGACCTACCACTGAAAATCAGCAACTGTATTTCATCTACCGGTTTATATGCAGATGACACCACTCTATCAGATTACTGACAGCTAAGATCAAACTTTGACGTCTCCCTTGAGATAACCTTAATTAGAATAGATTCCTGGTGTAGGAAAACAAAATTTAGGTATGATGAGACAAGACTAAAGTATTAGTGATTACTGACCAACAAAAGAGAGCAAAACTGGAAAAAATAATTTAAATCTTCATCTGAATAAAATGTGTCTACAAACGGTTACCCATGGCAAAATCTTTGGGGTGATGGTTGACAACAATTTGTAACTGGATGAAAATATTCAGTCAATTTACTTCTGTGGTTATTTAGCAAGATGAGGCCATCGACTGTCAACTGAATATAGGTTGATATATTCCAAATGCTATATACAGCCATACCTAAACCACTGTAATGATATCTGGGGAAACACTTCTGACAAGAACAATTGGAAATTATTTCTCTTGCAGAAAAAGAGCTTGCAGATTCATGCTACATAAACAATGATAACATCTCAAATGCAATGAATGATATATAAATGTTATCAGTAAGTGAACAAATATTTTGAGAAAGGCTAAGCAGTGTTTCAAACAATATGGCCTGATTTTATCTCAACAAATTATTTATGCAAAAAAATCAAGGCAACACTCCCAATTTAAACTCAATTTCAGTTAACCATCTTTCCATTCCAAACCAAATATAGAAGTCTTTAAGAAATGTTATCAAAATTTGGGATCATTAATTTGAAACAGAGTCCCAAAAGAAATCAGAGAAAGTACAGATATAAATGCACTTAATGATAGGTTAATTCAGTGGATGGAAAGTAGAACCTGTTTAATTTGACAAATACATTACTAGTTAAAGTATATATTCTGAAACCTTCCTTATTGTAATCGCTCTAGTTTTTGTACTGCATATTTTCAATGTACATAGCTGGAGAAAGTTCTTACAAAATTTTAAGTTTATTATGTCCATGTATACATTTTGGCTAATTATCAATGCTCTTTATAGATTCTGTTGGTTTTTTAAAATTATTAACAAGTGTGCATTATGAACATGTACCCTATATGTAAATATTCAAAGGGTCAGTAGGAGTTCCATGCAACTAATTGTGTCATCTCTTTATATAATAATAATAATAATAATAATAATAAAAATAATAATAATATGAAACCACATTAAAACTTAATTTAATGACTTACTGAAATAAAATATGCAGGTTATTACAATGTAAATTTGCAATATGAATATTGCCTACTGCAGTATAATTTATTCAACCCAATAATTTAAAATTTTTTTAAATAATGTCTTTTTTTATAAACCTGTCACTGTAACCAAAACATCTCTTTTTGAAATACTGAATGCCTGTCAGAGGTTAACAGGTCATCATATGGTCAATTGATTTAGCAATAGTGAATGTGTGACATAACTTTATATAGGGTGAAATTATAACACCACTGAAGTATCCAATTCTTTACAAAATGTCCAACACTATCATACATAACATTAGTCAAGTAAATTGACACTGTACAAAAGTCCCCCACTATGGTCAAGTAGTCCAGATATACTGGCTGCCATTTATTGCCTATCATGGGCTGAAAAATAGTGCTAAAACCCCCAAAAGATGAACAACAAAATAAATTTGTTTCTTACCCCATCTTAGTTATGTGCTAAAACAAATATATCATAACCACTTATCTTGCTTTGCAAACAGCATAAACTGTACCAATATTTGTGGTGATGCAAACACTTTAACTAAGAATATGCAAGTAATGTACATGTATGTACAAAATTAGTCTCCTCAGCCCAATCACTAGCAGGGTGCTATGAAACCCACTTCAAACTTTTTGCCACAGGCTTAAAAAGAAAGAATGTATGTATGTATGTATGTATGTATGTATGTATGTATGTATATGCCTGTAGCTGTTTGGATGTAACACCAATTCAGGGGCAGTTCAAAAGAGCTAAAATTAGATGATAATGAGTCATACTGGTCTGACTTTCAAAGACACTGTAAAATTTTAAAGAAGGTGAAAATAAAAATGAGAATAAGATTTTCTGCCTGCATCATATGACAAACTATGGATCACATTTTAAATTCTAACATCAGTGAACAAGAACAAATAATGTGAAACTAATTCTCAAAAGTTTAATGAGATATTAATAAACAAATAACATACCATTGTCTCCCAATTGTGTCTTAAGGCATTTATATTAATTTTTGTGTTTTTAAATTTTTGGATGTTTAACAATGTTGTTCTTGTATTGCATGTGTTGGGTTACTGTACATTTACAAGAATCTCTCCCTCTCACCTTCCCTTGGAAAGTCCACTAACTGTATGCATACATATGTCAGCCAATGATATAATCATTACATCATATTATTTCTATGGTACATGTCTTGGTTATCTGGAAATAAAATGTGGCTGTTTTGCTAAGAATCCACAGAATAGTGGTAAGTTAATTGGCTGATCAATAAATAAAATAAACTCAAACTAAATCCTCAAAAGTCCTGATATATCCTTCTTGTTCATTTCACAGTTTATTTTGTCTGTATGACTTCATATGAGCACACAGAAACTATACATTGTAACTGACAGGAATGAATATATATATAACTGGAATGTAATTACATATATGTAAGAATATTTATGCAACCACCAGTTAAACGAGCAATTTAATTTTGTTCTTGTTTCTAAAACTTCACCAATTCAAAATAACTTTGATACAATCTCTATAAATGTACACGAGAGCACATCCATAGGTGTCTTTACATCATATTATTCTTTCATACAAATGAGTAACCTAAATTCTACAACTACATGGTTCCTGGAAGAAACACAATCTGACTATTTTGGATTTGGTCATTGTTTGGCAGGGGGTGAAGTGCTGTGGGAACAAGTGGGAACAGTGTTCCTTTTCGCACATTCACATGCGGTTTTTTTTCGCGCTTGCCACCCCACCCCACCCACATGTAACATGTGCTCCCTCACTTCTTTATTGTGTTCTCTTCCTTCTTTATTTAGCACTACACCACATATGTTTGGTGAAGTTTTGAACACTAAAAACACATAAAATGTTTGTTCCATTTATATGTAATTATGTAATCTAGGTATTCCAAATTAGTCAGAATTAATTACAACAATGTTATCTAGTATTCTATCAATCAAAATTAACTACAGTGTTTAGTTCCTGTTGTGTTCATCTCAAGTCCAATGGCCAAAAGACACTAATGACCGAGAAGGGCACATGCATTGAAAGAAATGTTCAGGCCCAGGATCCAATTTAATATGTTCTCAGGATATTTTCCAAAATTCCAAACCACAGCTTGTAAAAAATATTGGAAATTATTAAATATATAAACTTTTTCTACCACACATATTTTATCACATTTGTGATGTGGTCTCTCTTTCCCCCTACCAAACATGTCATCCAGCAACTAATATTATCCATTATGTTCTGTTTCTTTTTTTTATGAATAAGGTTGAAGCACTTTAATGGAAGCCTTCACTTAGCAATTAGCCAGACTTTTATCCAGAATTTAATAGTTCCACGTTGCTGTAAGCTCTGCTTTCTGAGCTCTGAAAATTATTCTCCTGGTGTCCAACAAACGAGTCCATGAAAGTCGACACACCACAGAATTTTAGGATGTGCTGCATGACATCTACAGGTAAAAACCTGAAAAAGTGTAAGAGTTCATTATTAATATCCGCAACAAGCTGTTTACCATATTTATCCATTTAAAATGCACACAATTATGAACTATGTTATTTGCCCATGAAAATAATGAAAAAGCATACTTTGCCCAGTTTCACAACAAATTCTCTGAATTTCTTTCAAATTAAAGTTTTTGATTATTAGGCTTATGATCCAGTGGTGCTAGTTACAATATGGGAATCATGCTGGGATAAAATTAAAGCTACTTACATGCACAAATTTACATTCAGAGACAGTCGCATGATTAACACTAAGCTTTTCACCCATGCAAGTTTACATGTGTGTGTATATATATATATATATATATATATATATATATATATAAAGCATAAATTAAACCTCTCACATGTACAGTTCTACATGTAGAGACAGTCAAAGGGGTTAAATTATGCCTCTCACCTGTACAAGTTTACATATAGAGATAGTCAATGGGCTGAGATGCATCTCACTTGCACAAGTTTATATGAGACAGTCAAATGGATGAAATTATTCACCTCACCTCGTACAAGTTTACATGTAGAGAGAGTCAAAGGGATGAAAGTATGCCTCTCACCTGTACAGGTTTGCACTTCAAAAGTCTTCATGTTAACCCTCAATATGATTTGAGGAAAAAATTAAATATGAATCGACACTACATTTTTCTTCAACAAATGAACTGGACTGTGCAAACAAGGATTCAAAATATGATGACTGTAATTTAATCTTCAAAGAAACCGTAATTTCTGGGGCACACTTCACGGATGCTGACCGAAAATTAAGCAAAGTGATGAAATGTTGAGAAACTGACTAACACTGGGACCAGAACACAATATTCACAAAGATGATCAATTTGAATGGCATTCCGATTCAAATTTTGATAGAAAAGATCATGAAAAGTTTTAGTACTATATAAAAATTGAATGGTTAAAATTGATCTAAATTAGGAATGTCAAGACATCTAATCCGAAAATGACCTTTAAAATTTAACATCATCTGTGATTGCTTTAAACAAAATCTCCAATCCGAGTTTTATAATTTCTACATCGGGATGTACATATCAAGTACTGGCATTAGACAGTGATCCCTTGAGATTACAATTTGCTAAAACTGGGCTGATATGAGGAAGATGGTGGTAATAAATTAGTTATTTAATGACCTATTTGAGTTTCGAAACTGAAACTTACGATTTCATGAATGCAAAAAAGTACACAGATCGGGGTGTGCACACTATCTGTTGATTGGTCAGGATTGCCAGCATTATTTGTCTAACAGTTTCTTGTATTTCCAGTGGTGGCATTAAGGATGGAAATCTGAAACAAAAGACTCAAATTTCGTATAAATTGCATCCTCTGCTAACTGGCACCTCTTTCCCATTCCATCACGAGTCCAGCATGCTAACCACTGAGCCACCATGAATCTTATAAATGAGAATGCTTATTGTGCGGAATTTAAATAGTTAATAGATGGATGAATGGACATACTAACACAATACACTGTCTTATGATGCACATATAAAACATATATTAAAAATTCAGCTTGTTTCTTTTGAAATCACTCCAAATGTGCAAACAGTTATGCAGAGGTAGCAGTCTTCTCAAAAATATCCATCACAAATAAGGCCCAGCTGTGTACTCTCAAACCCATATGCAACCAGCATCACAAGTAAGGCCCAGCTGTGTGCTCTCAAACCCATGTGCTGCCTGCATCACAGGGGGCGCTCACCAATTATTATATACTTTTGAGAGAGTTTGGAACAAAATGGTACATTAACATTGATTTTATCCATGAAAATAAGCTATTATGCTTATTTTGCTCTTGCTTACATAATATGCCTTTGGGCAGTATTCTATGAGAAGTGACTTTAATTATGGGGAAATTAAAAGTCTTAGAATAAAGGAATGAAGTCAACTTAATTTTAAAACTGTTACATTAAGTAAAATAAATATTTAGTGAAAATTTCTCTTTTCATTTATTTGCAATGAAATTAAAAAATAAATGATGACCAAGCAAATTCATTTTCTCCTGTATTAAGCACTAAGCAAATATTTTAAACTTTGACTTTTGACCTCCATGAACTGCATCTGTTCCATCCCTTTTCAAACTATAAAATTTATTGATGACACCTTAGGAATAATTCTGGAAAGTTTCATGTTCCTGTCTTTCAGCATAACATTGGTTGCTACGTTGACAAAATGTAATGTGCATTTTTAAAATAGCTCGCTTTTCATTGGGAAGGGGGATACACTAGTAAATATTGTTCTGTGGGGGGAAATACAGGAGAATTATTCAAAAGGACATTTTATGCTTGCAACTTAAAATTTTTCAGAAATACAATCAAACTTAAATCATACAATAATAATATCTACATGCTCTTTAAGGGGGTGCTTACCAGTTATTATGTACTTTTGAGAGAATGATGTTATGTTAGGTGAAGTTGTTAGCATTTGGAACACGCACAGTAGAGAATGTTGGCATACCTCTATGCTACTTTGATGTAATGTGGCTGACATTTCTTTGGATATTGTACTTATGGAAATTGCACATGATCTAAGCACAATGCTAACTAAAATGACTGCTCCCTTGTGCTCAAAACAATCAGCCTGAATTAGTCTAAAGTACACTATCCTTAGCAGCTATTAAAATGAATTTTGCCCAGCTAGACAATACCAGTTTCTGAAAGTGCTATGGATCAATGACCAAATTATCAAATTTATAAAAAAAGTTATCAGCTCTTTTTTTTTTACAATTTACCTCTGAAGTCCAGGAAGTGAAAATGACCAAGTGGAGCTAGCAGTTTTTTTGAAAGGGGCACATCCGGAGTAAGGCCAAGCTGTGTACTCTATAATCCATATTACACCCATCAATCATACACCAGAATAAAGGGAATTAAAGGTTCTTTGAACAATACCCAAGATATAAAAGGTCTTTTTTAAATAGCCACTATAACCAGTGAGGAAACTTGGGGAAATTCTTTTATCTTTAAAATTCTAACCCTATGCAAAATATGAAACTGTACAGTGCCACCACAAGCAAGGCCCTGCTGTGTATTCTCAAACCCATATGCAACCTGCATCATAAGGCCCAGCTGTGTACTCTCTAACACATATGCAACCTGCATTACAAGTTATGTCCCACCTTTGTACTCTTAAACCCATATGCAACCTGCATCACAAGGCCTGACTGTGTACTCTCAAACCCCTATAGAACCTGCATTACAAGTTCGTCCCACCTTTGTACTCTTAAACCCATATCAACCTGCATCATTAACATAGTAAAATAAAGAAAGCCACACACTGATGTTTGACAATAAGAATACCAATGGAGATAATCCAGAGAATACATTTCTCTAAATGTTTGTGAAAATGTGCCGAAACCTGGTATGGAACCGAACAAAAACAAACAAATTCCAGTGCAAATTTTTATGCTAATAAAAGATGTCAATTCTATCATATTTACAAGCTTGAAAACAAAAAGACATGTTACTAACAGTAACAGATACACAAATGCACATACAGGAACAAAATCAAACAAAACTGAAATATTCATTATGATCTCCTGTTCAATAGCTAAGTAAACTACAAAATTTTCTATAAATCGCAGACTAAATGTTACCATGTGTGTGTGTGACAGACAGGACCCCCCGCCAAACCCACCTAGAAATGTGTCCATACTATCCCTAAACCCTGAATGAGTGGTGCAAGAAAACAAATAGCCCTGGCAGAATGTACCTGTATGTATAATCATGCAGACGAACACTTAAAATGGATTTTAATAAGGGAAAGATCAGCAGAAAATCAACATTGCATTGTAATAGAACATTGTGTGATGACTATAATTTCTGCAACGTTATGTAAAATGGATGTCAAAAACAAGCAAAAACCGTCAATGTGTGCCAACACAACATGTTTGCATGATATCTATTCCTGGCAAGTTTATGGTCTATGTGACCATTTTGGACATCACACTATGTATTGTCCACAATTTTGTTTCAAAACTTTCAGAACTATTTAAAGACAATGCAATAAATGTTCATGACAGCACATGCACAAGTCTTCATGCCATGGTCATCTCTTTATACCCACAAATATTATAGGGTTGAGTAAACACAGCCTTGTACATGTAACTACATTGTCAACGGGGTGATTCACAACTGCATGTGAAGTTTATGTGAATTAAATTGCTTGTTTTTGTGGCAGGCGATTAAATATTTGTACCTGTTGGTGATTACAATAACATAATTAAGGTCCTCCTATTAGAAGGTTCTACAGTCTAGAGGTTCTGCTGTGCTCATTTGAATTTGAACAGCCAAATGCATGTAATGATCAAAAATGGTACACAAAGGACTGAGCATTTAATGGGGGAGGGGGGTGAGCTTGGATTTTTGTTTCGAACAGGATGTTTCTGTTTTCAGTTACCTCTGGATAATTTGTTTTTTTCAAGCATATAATGGATATAATTCTCTTTGTCTACAAATGAGGAAAAATATTTTTGAATCTTATTAATGTATCAACAAATGATCAATAAGATTACAGCAGTTACTTATCAAGATTTTGTAATCATATACTTTTCATTAACAGCAGATGCCATTAACCACATACAACCCAAAATCGTTTGAACTAAAAATAAACATATTGAAATATGACAGTTACAAGGTTCTGGAAACAAACATCCTAAACGAAAACAAGAACAACAAAACCTATCTAGTAAAGAGAAAAGACAATTTATACATTTCGCTAGAACCTGCGATTTATTTTCAAATACATCATTATAATTGTTGCAGAACATGCCATCATTATTATATATATATTTGTTTTTTCCCCTTGCATTGTCAGGTAAATATCAAACTAATGTCCCATTCAATCAACTTGCTATCAATTTATTTTATAATAAAAATTACTATTTAACAAAACTGGTACCTCCTTATATTATATGAAGAAAAACAACAATGAATTTCCATTGAGTTTTGACATAACACCTCTTATCCTTTAGTTGTATGAATATCTTGTGGACAGATTATATTCTTAATTTTTTTCCTTACATAGTAAAGAAAAAATCTTTTCTTATTATTGGCTAAACCCCTACTGCCAAATGAAAATATTCTTACATGACTATTCACAGATAGTAAATCTTTATATAAAATCAGTACAAAATCTATATGCCTGCACATACAAGCTTACAACTGTGTGAAATCCATGTTACTGTGGAGTCTGATACCCTTCATGTATTGTAATTTGTTGACATGATGAATCTGCTAATTAGCTTGTCATTGTGCCAAAGGATTATTAAGTTCTCACAGCAGTTAAATTCAGCTTAAACCCTACTTAACAACTTGATTAGGTTTCAATGAAGCATGTATTGTCATTTGCCATGCCAGCTAACTGGCTCTTTTCATATTCAAATCAAACTGGGCAGATTGCATGTGTGATGATGATTACATGTATCACTGCGCTAATTACCTCAATACGCTGTTACTGGATCCTATCATAGTCCTAATAGAAAATCATTAATAGTTATTTTGTAAATATTCCTGAAGACTTTCTACCCAATAAATGTTTTTACTTGCATTCAATACAAGGCAGTATTAAAATTTAAATGGAAAATACATAGTTCATCGAGTTTATTTGTCTATGATAACAATAGCAAACGTGTATGATATAGTTACTTCCAGAGAAGTTTCTTGCACCAAAATTCCAGTTATTTCATTCAGATGCAAATACATTTAGAAACCGCAACAGAGCCTATGCCTAAGACAGTATGTCCATGGTAGTGACATAAGATAGTATGTCCATGGTAGTGACATAAGAAAGTATGTCCATGGAAGTGACATAAGACAGTACTATGTCCATGGTAGTGACATAAGACAGTATATCTGTGGAAGTGACATAATCCGTGGTAGTGACATAAGACAGTACTATGTCCATGGTAGTGACATAAGATAGTACTATGTCCATGGTAGTGACATAAGACAGTACTATGTCCATGGTAGTGACATAAGACAGTATGTCCATGGTAGTGACATAAGATAGTACTATGTCCATGGTAGTGACATAAGATAGTACTATGTCCATGGTAGTGACATAAGATAGTACTATGTCCATGGTAGTGACATAAGATAGTACTATGTCCATGGTAGTGACATACGACAGTACTATGTCCATGGTAGTGACATAAGATAGTACTATGTCCATGGTAGTGACATAGGACAGTACTATGTCCATGGTAGTGACATAAGGCAGTATGTCCATGGTAGTGACATAAGACAGTATATCTGTGGTAGTGACATAAGACAGTATGTCCATGGTAGTGACATAAGATAGTACTATGTCCATGGTAGTGACATAAGACAGTATATCTGTGGTAGTGACATAATCCGTGGTAGTGACATAAGATAGTACTATGTCCATGGTAGTGACATAAGACAGTACTATGTCCATGGTAGTGACATAAGATAGTACTATGTCCATGGTAGTGACATAAGACAGTATGTCCATGGTAGTGACATAAAACAGTATGTCCATGGTAGTGACATAAAACAGTATGTTCATGGTAGTGACATAAGACAGTATGTCCATGGAAGTGACATAAGATAGTACTATGTCCATGGTAGTGACATAAGACAGTATATCTGTGGTAGTGACATAATCCGTGGTAGTGACATAAGACAGTACTATGTTCATGGTAGTGACATAAGACAGTACTATGTCCATGGTAGTGACGTAAGATAGCACTATGTCCATGGTAGTGACATAAGACAGTACTATGTCAATGGTAGTGACATAAGACAGTATGTCCATGGTAGTGACATAATATAGTATGTTCATGGTAGTGACATAAGACAGTATGTCCATGGTAGTGACATAAGACAGTATATCTGTGGTAGTGACATAAGACAGTATGTCCATGGTAGTGACATAATACAGTATGTTCATGGTAGTGACGTAATATAGTATGTTCATGGTAGTGACATAAGACAGTACTATGACCATGGTAGTAACATAAGACAGTATGTCCATGGTAGTGACATAAGATAGTATGTCCATGATAGTACCTTAAACATTAAGTATGATAGCCTTGGTAAATCTGAACTTACAACTAATATGCTTGGATTTCATCAAATATGTACGAATAGAAATATTTTAAGAACTTGATTAGTATAGAGAATCATTTTTCCTGGTTGTAAATGTATGTAACTAAGTGTTTTAGAAGGCATATATCAATTGCAGACTGTAGCATTTCTATGTTACTGATGTTACAGGTGAATCAAGGAATGTCCAAAACAGTTTTTCAGGCTCAACAAAGTGCATGGGCTATTGCTAGATATATTCAGATAAATCAGACAGACTTCTTTGTGTCCTGTCTCAAAACGCCAACAGAATAATTGCTTGTTGCTTGACCCTTAATGTCATGTCTGGGCCGGGTCAAAAAAATGTGTAACATGATAGGGTCATTTTTTTCCCATTAAGTATCTTAAAGAACATAGCAAGTGATCCATTGCAGACCAGTTTTTGATGCAAAAGAATTTAAAATATATTGTGAACCTTTTACCTGAAAAAAAAAAATGAATTCCTGACAACTTGACAATTTTTGTTCCCCGTGTAAAGCATTAACAGGTCAGTTTTGTGAGCCATTTGTAACATTCATTTATATTTATACTTTATTATTTTTTACCCCTTAGTTAAAATGAAATATGATTATTTTCTAGATGGGTGAGATAATCTTTTGCTTAAAGTCAGAGACCCACAGCAATTACTCACAAATGTAGTCAATTAAATAAGTTGTGATAATAATTACAATAACATCATGCATTAGCTCATGCATCAGTTATTAATCAACTCACTTTGCATGTATTATTTAGAATCAAATCAATTACTTTCTGATTATCTTTAATCACAGCTCTCTGGAAAATAATATTTCCACTACCATTACATAATTATAATCTTGACAACGATCATCTGGAATACAGAAAGCAGTTTTCACTGTAGGATTTATGATTTTCTGAAAGTGCACGAATAAAATTTAAAATATACCCAACAAGAGCATTCTGAACAGCACATGACATGCCTGGCCCATGGTTGATACTGTAGTCACCTGTATTAAGAGTCGAACATAGCTGACCAAAGATTAATTACCAATGGGTCTGAATGACCTGGACCTTTGGGCAAAGTAAGTGGTCAGTACTTTCTTTGTATACTTGACCATGACCATGCCCTTTGGCTTTCTGACCCCAGAATATATAAGTATCTTTATAAATCAAGGTGTATTACATCTTGTTATTTTGTAGATTACACATCAGCAAATTCACAATAATAATTGTTGTTTTATATAAATATATTCGTATCACCCTTTAACTACTCTTTTCCTTCAGGTACATAAAGTCAAAGTCACTGTTCTGCTTGTAGGAAAATGAAATCATATCTGATACAATCTCTATTCAAGGAAATTTCTGAATACAAGTAATAAAACTTTTCTTGCATTTAAAAATCTGACAAAAAATTACTTAACAGTAATCAGTTAAACCCAAGAATTAGTTATACATCATTACAACTAATGATTACATTACACCAAGTCTGCTTAGTTTTAATAAAAATCATGTTCACTTAAGGGCATTCTTATTTCACTTGGCAAATAAAATCACTTGGGTGAAGTTCCTTTCAATGATCAAGTATTTCAACTGAATGGAATATCTTGTTCATTGCAATTTAATACTTCTGTTAGGTGAATGAGTAACTTTATTTAAAAAAAGGAACATTTTTGATTATGGGATAATTACACTATTTTGAAAAAATAAGAAATTTCCATACAGCTGAAATGGAACTCAGATGTCACCAAAGATATGATTCCTAACTCTCGCTGTTTGGTTGTATAATTTAAACTTTATCTTCTTCTTTACAATACACGCTCACATAAATTTTCCAGAATTATTTTTATTTTACTCCAGGCTCTGTGATCAAGAAAGTACCTGTGCAGAAAAACTAGACTCCCGCTAAAATTGGACAAATTTTAAATCTTGCATAACTTTGCTTGCAATGAAAACAGTAACCATACAAATCTGGGGGGTATCTTTTTGCAACACTCCTTTGGATGTGGGAGGTCAAGGGTTCAAACCAGGCCGAGTCATACCACAGTCTTATAAAACTGGTACAAGCAACTACCTTGTTTTATGTTCGGCATTAAGAGGCTAGTCACGTTAGTGTCAGGACTGGTCAGCCTGGGCTCAGGATAATGTGACTGGGTGGGACACCACGCTACATGTCTGCGACATGATCCCCCAGTGCTATACATCAGTATAATCTGCCAGACTGCAGACATCGTAACGATATGACTGAAATTTTTTTAAAGCTTCGTTAAAAAATCCAAATCACACAGGCACTCAATATTCATCTAAGAAGGAATAGCCTAATATTTCATTTACCAGTTTAAAGTAGAAAATTGTCTATAAATTATCTTTTTTTTAAAAAACAACAACAGTAGTAACAGTATCAATAATGACAACATCAACAACATTAATATTATTATTGTCACTATCATCACCATCACCTTCTGTCACTATTATTGCTCTCCATTTGAGACAATTGCAGTACTCCTCTTGTGTGGCAAGTAGCCTGAGTGACTAACAGAATAAATTACTGTAGTAATCATTGGTTATTCCCTCTAGCCAAACTGTAATAAATTATCTTTGCAATTATTGTTTAATTCCTATAGCCAAATTGTAATACATTTACCCTAGTAATCATTGGTTATTCCCTCTAGCTACACTGTAATAAATTTTCTTTGTATTTATTGGCTAATCACTATAGCAAAACTGTAATAAATGACCCCAGTAATTATTGGTTAATCTCTGTAACAAAACTGTTATAAATCACCCTAGTACTTATTGGTTATTTCTCCTAGCTATACTGTAATAAATTACCTATGAAATTATTGGTTAATCTCTAACAAAACTGTAATAAATTACCCTAGTAATCATTGGTTAATCTCAATCTTTAAACTCTAATAAATGACCCCATGTTTAATCCTAGTCCGATAAATCAAACCCCCATATCTGTATTGATACTGATGGACGATATGTGGGTCTGATGTGACCTGTTCATTAAAATGTGCAATTTTGCTGCATGCAAATCTTTCCGGAACAAACCTGCACACACTTTAGACACATACCGGTAACTGGTAACAGCCATCTCAAGCGCAAAATTCAAAATGGCCACAGGACAGATGGTTGTACTATTCCAGGTGAATTTACAAGTCACCAAACAAAGGATTTGATCAGTAGAGGTTATGTACATGTCACCAAAAGAACACTTCACCCGACGGTAGCTGCACAGCCAGGAGAAATACCGGTAAGTGTATAAAATGTACACCGATGTGTGCAGACAAATTTGGATGCAGATAATTGCTGCTTTTAATGAATAGGTGATATCAGCCCCTCACCCGAAAATCAATATCATCACGGGTGAAGGGCTGATTTATCGGCCCAGTTTAATCCCTACAGCTAAACTGTTTATAAATCACCCTAGTAATTATTGGTCATTTCCCCTAGCTATACTGTAATAAATTACCTATGTAACTATTGGTTAATCTCTGTAACAAAATTATTATAAATTACTCTAATAATTATTGGTTATTCCCTATATTTAAACTGTAATAAATGACCCCAGTAATTATTGTTAAATCCCAATAGCTAAACTGTAATGAATTACCCTAGTAATTATTGGTTGATCTCAATATTTAAACTCTAATAAATGACCCCAGTAATTATTGTTAAATCCCAATAGCTAAATTGTAATAAATTACCCTAGTAATTATTGGTTAATCTCAATATTTAAACTCTAATAAATGACCCCAGTAATTATTGTTTAATCCCAATAGCTAAACTAACAAATTTGCATGGTTTTGTGTGTTAGAAATGCACCTTTCCAAAGCTGAAATGTACAACATTTCCTGATACTAACATTTTATAAGAATTTACAATGGTCACTGCACTGATCTCTGCTGAGCATCCGCTGAAGCCAAGTCTTTATGAGGGAGAGACCATTTCAGTTTCTAAATAGGGGTGGGGTGGTAAATGCTTGAAAACTATTGTATGGTTTTGATTTGTATAAAAAATGACACTATGCCATTCCTTGTTTTACTTAAAACAAACTATCTTGTGATGAATTGAAGAATAAAAATATACCCCAAATGAAAATAACAATTTAGCCCCAGAAATTAAATGGCCAGCACTTTACAGTACACATGCAGTCTGAATTGAACTAGTTCATAGTTATGCACATGTAAATTCAGGCTTCTAACTGGGCCATTACCGTATAAGGACTAAATACATAGTTCGCATTTACGAGTAAATTCAGCGTTTTCTGTTTCGTTGTTTGAGATTTTAAACAGAAGCGTCTGTTATCTGGAATTCAATTGTCGATGCCTCATAGGATTACATTTCATGTTTAATTAGTAGGATAAGTTGACACTGTTCAAGAGTAGCTCAACAGAGAGTATCCTCAATTCAGTATGCAAGTTTGTTCAGATTTCTTTGAATAAAGTAAAAGCATTACCTTATTGCAAAATCAACATTTCCTAAATGTTCTGATGAAATTATTTTTTGTTGTCCATACATCTCATTAAAATAAAGATCACTGATTGTTGAAATGGTATCTGATTGTAAACCATTCATGTCTCGGTCTTTCCATGGTTTGTCTTCAGTCATCGGCTGTTCAAATGTCAATCAGTAAAAAAATCAACCAGCAACTCAAAGTGAGATGCTATTGGCATGTTGGCTGAGGTATGGTGCTGATTTGTACGTGTTTATCGCTCTGTTGCAGAGCTTTATTGCAGAGTGAAAGTGGAATGTGTGGAGTTCAAAAAAACTGCGTAAGCTGTATTGAACTTTGTGAACTAGATACTAACAATTTATTTGGAAAACCATTCCTTAATTTCAATTGCAATATATAATTTCAAAACGTCTGATAAATACTGAACAGGCAATAACAATTCTGATTGTAACCTAATCCAACACAGGCGATGCAAGAAACATGGCTTAATATTTGAATTCTTGTTCTTTCTTTCTAATTGTATCATGTTTATCTGGCCCTACAATGATTTTTACATGTCTAGGCACTAAAGAACTGTAAAATAAAAAGTCATCAATCATGATTGTGTCTGTCCGTCTGTTCCTGTGTTTGGTGCTTAGACAGAGACTTCAAAATTAAAGATACTGAAGGGATGATCTGTAGGTGTGCATACAGCTTGCAAAAATTCCGATTATAAAAACTAGGGTTGAGGTTTACAATGGACTGGATTGGTCAGGGGAATTAGACCCATGGTGACAGTTGACCTATGGCCATCTCAAATGTTTAACAAATGATGAATATAAAAAGTGATTGTTCACCTATTTAATTTTGAAAAATTCCTCCCTGCTGAGATGGAACTATCCCAAATAAAAAAATTGTTCTGCCATCCATGTGGTGTGAACAAATTAACTGTGTCATGATGCTAATGCTTTAATGTGATAAGCCATATTTCCGGTATTCCCAAATGTAACTTGGTCCTCCAATAATTGAAACTACACTAATTTAAATTCCTTCCAGTTTTGAATGGTGGTGAAATAAGCACCAGAGAAAGAAATTTTCCAAAGTAATTAAATACATACAAAACAAATTCAGCTAAATTTTTGACAGACTTCAATTTTAGCCTTTTTACAGTTTAAAACAAATCCGATCTTTGTTTGTTGCTTCTTTTATAAATTCAATTGCAGGTTTTTCACCTTTGGTCCAGTGGTGACCCTGCCATGAAGTTTATAGCTGTGTCAGGTTGATGAATTGGAGCAATCAACCCTGAGTGTATCATGACATTACTGACAGAGGTCAAGCTTCTGAGTTGGTCAAATGTCTAGGTATTCAACAATGTCCAGATAAAACCAAGGAATAGGAGGTATCCCTCTGCAAGAATGATGCATTAACAAAAATATGCACAATTGCAAAGTAAAAATCCCAAACATTTTTGACGGCACAGATCGTAATGGTGACAATACTTAGGAAAATATACAATATCCTCAATTTTCTTCTTTAAAAATAAATGAAAAAAGCATTTATTTTTAAGACTTAATAAATGTCGGCAATATAAAAAAATCATAATTTTGACTTTTAAATTAATAGGATGATTTCCAATTTGCAGGTTAAATACTATTTTTCAGCACACAATAGGTCATACATGGCTGCCAGTATATCTGGTGGAGGAAGGACCATGTGAAAAGTTACTGACCCATGGGAAAATACTGACGAGCCCAATAATATGAACTGCCACAAAATTTTTGACAACTAATTATGATTATGATATCCAAAAATACGAATCGTTACAATTCTATGAACTAATTAAATTAGTATGAATGCACACTAACATGATTGGTTACAAAATTTAAGTCGACTAATGGTGATGTCCCAAAATTTGGGTTGTTACAACAATTATGTAGACTAATAAGAATCATGATGTTCAATAAAATGAATTTTGTTACACAATTTTTGTGGACCAATTAGTATCATATCAAATAATATGAAGTTTTACAACTTTTATGTGGACTATTTAATCTGATGATATCCTATTATACAGGTACATGTAATATGAATTGTTACAAAATTAGAAGGGACTGATCCAAAATGTTTTTCTATCATGGTCAGGTTATAAGAGGACCTGGCGTATTTTGCATCAAAAAGTCAAATTTCATTGTTTATATAGTAAGAAGTATACTATTGATCAAATTCCGTGAACCCCTGTATTCCACTCCTGACTTGCAGAGTTGCAAGCTCTATGGGACTGACTTGTTCCAGAAATTAAAAAATTGCAGGTTTCATCCTAAATTTAAATTAATGTATTTTATAAATGAAAAAAGAAAAAGAAATGAGGACTCCTACTTGAAACAAATGTCATCTGCTTGTTAATTGTTTTAGCCCCCCACCCCCCTTTGCAAAATTGTTTGCCGATACAATGTGGGCAAGTTGAGGCTAAATATACAGGATAAATCTGAATGGATGTATCTTGTGACTATTCAGGGAAACACAGCTTGTTACAAGCCTGAAATGCATGCAGATTAGCAGCCTGCATCTAACTCTATAAATTTACTTTCTACAAAAAAAAACAAAGTTGTTTAGCATATGCAATTAATACATTTGAAAGGTTTTATGGGCAAATGTAATACACACATTTTAGATGGAAATGTGTTACACAAAATATTCTGAGTCTTAGAAAACCAATGATGCTTACACTTCATTTTAAAATAATGTAGGACCTAGTATAGAACTCTGTTGTACACCCTTGATGATTTTAAGTAGTCAGCTGTAGTAACTACTTAACTGAACATACTGTTATCTATCACTCAAGAGAACTGGTAAGAGCAAACCCCATGTATACAACAAATGACCCTAACAATCTAAATCAACAGCCCCATCAGCCAATCTATCAGCTGTCAAGTTTTGTTTAATGAGGTGGTGAGGCAGGCAGTCAAAAGCCCTAGACAGGTCCATTAACAATACAGCTACAATGCCCAATGCCCTGTGCCATTCACTGTGACAGCAATCAAAATAGATTGGCCATCACATACACCCATATTAAAAGTCAACAGAAAGAAAGGAGAAAAGGCCAAGATTTTATTTCAGTATACATTCAACTGTTCATTGATTGCTCTCTCAAGGGAGTTTACACACAATATACTTTCTGGTCAATACTCATTTTTATTTAAAGGGTCATTTTTCTTATAAACTGGGTTTATTATTCGTACTTTTTATTGTCTTGTTAATTAATATGAATCAGTGGGTTCTATCAGCAGATTTGTAATTTTCCTTAATACTGGTTTACACAAATGTAGAATTTTGGATTATGTGTTATCCGTGCTCATTGCCTTCCTCATACCAATCCATTTCAAATCTGATTTTGCTCCAAACAAAGTAAAATTACAAAATGATGAATTCTCCCTGGAAGACTTACTTGCTCATTGAAAACTGATGCATTATTCTTCAGGCGAGAACATTAACTCTAGCAATTTTCCAAATACACTGCGTTTGTCAACATTTCAAAATTCTTTTAAGGCATGAAATTGCATTTTTTTTTCAGTTCTTTGAATGAGAATGAACTAATCTTAAAAAAATTGAAACAATGGCTACAGAAATTAATATTCAAAATTACGAACAAGTTTTTTATCTGCAATTCTTACAATGAAGTAATTCCCTTTCCATACAATCTGATCAAAAATAGTAAAAATATGCTCCTCTCCCTTGAGAGCTTGGGATTGACAGGGTCCATAAACACTGATGCTGGGCTGAGGATGCAAGGGACACTAAGTTTGGTTAACAGGGGAGTGGGGTTGGGGTGCTAGCCACTTTCACTGATGCATAAGAATTGCGATCTCTGCATACCAAAAATATCATATAATGGATTTTAATTAGTGCAGGATTAAACCCTGTGAAGGCCCCTAGGCAGTTGAAATCTCAGGGCCCCCCTCACAAATCATCTCCTAATATGTCGAGATCAAATCAATTCAATATTATTTTGATCTGTTGTCGCGGGGCCCCTAAAAGGTGTGGGGCCCATAGGCCAGTGCCTACTCTGCCTATTTGGTAATCAAGCACTGATGTTAATTAATACTGCATATAGGATATAAAGAAGTCAATTAAAGTTACCGATGCTTAAGTTAAAACTGAACTGAAACCTGACTGTTTTGTTTTTGCAGATAATTCTGTGATAATTTATACAAAACACATCTGATTCTTTTGTGCATTTCAGACACATGAGCATTATAAATGGCTTTGTCCAACGGAGAATCAATAAAACTAATCAGTAATATAAACATAAACCCATCTCTGCTAGTGCATTACACAATGGTAGATCTGGGCCTATGTTGTTGGCAGTTGGAGTTGACATGCAAGTGAGCATATATGGTACATTATTTGTGACAAATGGCTTTGTTCTTTAAAGAATCAATAAAATGATGACAGATTTTATATCAAAATCAATCTGATGTGCAGTCCTCACAAATTCATGTCCATCAACTTGTTTGCACCGATTCAATCATGAAGACATCAATTAAAATATCACCAAACATGTCATCATCAACAGAAATCAATAATGACAGAGTATCTCATAATACCTGTAGTAACAAACAGTTGGTATGCTGAAGCAGATGTCCAGGAACACTACATCCAGAAGAACAAAATATTAAGAAAAGGAAAGACAAAAGACTAAGTGTTTTACTGGAACTTACAAATTATTTTTTAATGTATCACTGCAAAGCCTCAAGTCAAATAACCAAATAAACACAGAAATTGACTATGGTGTGCAAATATAACAAGAATTTAGGATGCCCATACACATGCATGATACCATTATGTCAGCACATTTCATGTATTGTAATTGGATGATGCAATTAATCTGCTAATTAGCTAATGTCACCGTGCCAATAGACCAAGAAGTTCTCAACAGTTGTCAAACCAAATCCAGTCAAGCTGCTGAGTAAGCACTTACCTGGAAGTCCTTGTGAGCTCTGCTGTGACAATCAACTCTTGTCACATTTTAGTACAAAAAGGTCTATTATGCTTATGATAATTAATTTAATTAATAATTAATTTAATTACTCTGAAACCAAATAAATTTCTTTAAAACATGAAGTTTACTGGAAAAGTCTTCTTTAGTTTGTATACAGTACGCATTTACCAAAATGTGTATTGATCGATCTTTAATCATACATTGTGCTACTGGTAAAATAATTTGTTACAAAGATTTAAAAATATGATTTTGTAATAAAATTGGCAAATGTTATGATGTTATTTTCAAATTTTCCACAATAACAGCAATTTCAGATGATAAAAGAAGCAATAAAGTGAGCTAACATTTGACAATTTTGATTGTTAATTTTTTAATGTTAAGCAAACTGTTTGCCTTTTGTGGGCTTAACCAGGATCATTATTTTCATCCAATAATTATTCTTCAGTGATTCAAAAGTATGTTACAGCTTTGTGTTTGCCTTGTTTAATGACCCAATAAAGATAGTTCCCATACTTAGCATGTGATCTGCTGATAAATATCTGGGTTTTAAAAAAAAAAAATTTTGCCGATAGATTATTTAAAAATGATGTAGGGTATTTAACTGCTGCTAGAAGAGAGAAGTACTTTGCACAGCCACTTTCGAACATTGGTTACACAGTCACTTTGTTACAATGGTTATTACATGGTCACTTTGTTACATTGGTTACACTGTCTCTTTGTTACATTGGTTACATGGTCGCTTTATTACATTGGTTAAACAGCCACTTTGTCACAATGGTTACACAGCCACTTTGTAACATTGTTTACACAGTCACTCTTATTTTGGTTGCACAGCCACTTCGTTACATTTGTTGCAACATGCACTATGTTGTTCATGGGATGCTTCACTTCAGGTCATGGGCAATACTTGTTGATAACTTAAGCATACCAAATTACAGCTTTGCTATGATGGCACTCTACAGTTTCGTATTTTGCATAGGATTAGAATTTTAAGGAAAAAGAATTTCCTCTGGTTTCCTCACTGGTTATACTGGCTATTTAAAAAGGACCTTGTATATCTTAGGTATTGTTCAAAGAACCTTTAATTCCCTTTATTTTGGTGTATGATTGATGGGTGTAACATGGGTTATAGCATATACAGCTTGACCTGACTTCAGATATGCACCTTTTAAAAAAACTGCTAGCTCCACTTGGTCGTTTTCACTACCTGGACGTCTGAGGTAAATTGTAAAAAAAAAAAAGATCTGATAACTTTTTTTTACATTTTATATATTTGGTAATTCATTAATTGCACTTTCAGAAGCTGGTATTGTCTAGTCGAGCAAAAAATTCATTTTCCCTATTTTAACAGGTGCTGATGATAGTGTACTTTAGACTAATTCAGGCTGATTTTATGAGCACAAGGGAGCAGTCATTTAAAGTTAGCAGTGTGCTTAGATCATGCACAATTTGTACAGGTACAATATCCAAAGAAATGTCAGCCACATTACATCAAAGTATCATAGAGGCATGCTGACATTCTCTCCACTCTGCATGTTTCAAATGCAAACAACTTCTCTTTACATACGTCACTCTCAAAAGAACATAACTGGTGAGCACCCCTTTTATGACAAAGACTGTCTGACAGATACACATATATTGTCCACAAAGTTGTTTAAACAAAATCTTGTAATTTTTGAGTCAGTTAATGTTTGAGAACCAGTCTGAGTCAAGATGACCAAAAACAGTGGCACCAACTGAATCTGTGATCTTAGTCTAGTTTTCTTGACTCTGAGGCTTATATTAAGCAAAAAGAACATTGATGGCAGCCATATTGCAAATTTATAAAAAGAACATGCATCTTCAAATTGAAATGTTTGGTTTTTTTATTCTGCAGTATCTATGAGACCTATCATCAATATTAAAGACTGGACACTCTTTATGGACACCAAAACATGTTTTACAAATTAACTTTGTTGGCCCTTGCAATTTTAGGACATCATTTTAAAAGAATTCTACAAATACTTAAATTTTGGACACATCTGTAGTTCTAAGGCAAGAAAGTGGAGGAATGGCAGCTGCTTAACACTGGAAATAAATGCAAATACATGCATGAAACAAATAGTCAAAAATTGGGAGAATCAGGTTCCAAATGTTCAGCAGATCATTGGCCTTCATATAACGAATAACATTTCTATTAAATTTGTTACTCAATTTTGGAAAATAAACTCTTTATCTGAATGTTAAAAGAACCTTTATTAAAAGTCTTCATCTCAAAATTTGTGCATAATACTGTGTGCATAATACTGTATGCATAATACTGTATGCATAATACTGTATGCATAATTTGCAACCTGGTCATGCTGATTTTAAAAGGCAATTGATGTTGGGAAGAGATTCTGTTATGTCAGTTCTTTTCTCTGACAAGCTAAGTTGTTTTGTTTTTTAGCATTTTCTTGTGGACTGAAATAAATTACAAAAAAAATTGTTAAGTAATATCAGCTTTCATTCATTAATGTAAAGTAAAGCAAAGTGACAAGTCTACTTTATGACTTAGGAATATTCTAATAACATGTGTGGGTTTGGATAGTTGGGTTTGGATTTTATGTTCAGTTCTCAGACACTGATGGATAAACTTTTTTACTGTTTAAGGACAGAAAGAAAATCAATTACATTTTGCTATGCGAAAACACTCATATACATAACTCACCACTACAATGCTTTCAGTATTCTCTAGCAACCACTGTAAAAAGAAAAACTAATTATCATACAGTAAATAAATTCAGAGTAATGTTATTTTTAGAATAATGTTCTCCCTTTCCTAACTAAATTTTATTTTGGATTTTTTTTAGGTTTAATTTTTTTAACTTTGAGACAGTATGATGTAATCAGTATTGTGATGATATTTTCTATTATACAGTAGAACCTGACTTGAAAGACCACCTATTTTGCCAAAAAAATTATGGTCTCTCATAACAGGTCACAGTACTATATAATCAATAAATTTGTGCATAGAGAATATGGTCTCTCAAGACAGGTGGCCTCACACAGCAGTGGAATTTCAAGACACGTTTTACTGTACCAAAGGTGAGGTACAATAATGTGATTACTTTTGAGAAAAAAAGACATTCTTAAATTCTGCTTCAGAAGCTGTCATCATTGTCAATGCCTAGAAGCCTGATTTTACTGGGTGATAGTCACAGGTTTTGAGTAACCTTAGCGCCTCAGCCTATATTAGAAGCATATTCATGCGTAAGCGATTACCTTTATCAATGACTACTGCATGCACTCCCTTTATCTAATTCCAACAGTCATTCCCATGTACAATATACAGCTCTCCTGCTGTGCCCTAATCCATAACATAATACAAGAATAGTCATGACACAAAAATTTTATCATTGATTAATAATTTATTCCTATTTTTTAACTGCATTGGTCAGATGGGGCCTTCTGTAAAAGTTTAGCTTGTATAAAGCATGGAAGGAAAATCTATGTAGTCGTCAGCCAATACAAATACTTACCGTAAACAAAGTATTAGCAAAGAAGGTCAAAGTGACCTTTGATGCAAGGGTATAATACTAAGAAAGATGCATCTGATATTCAGCTATTCCAACAATTTGTGTGTGTGTGTGATTTAGATTTTTAACATAGCTTTAACAATTTTTCAGTCATATTGCTATGATGTCTGCAGTGAGGCAGTTTATAGTGATGTCTAGCACTGTGGCATCATGCTGCAGACATTTAGTATCATGTCCCACCAAGTCACATTATACTGACACTAGGCCGACCAGTCCTAATACTAAGCTCTTAATGCTGAGCACCAAGTGAGGAAAGCTGCTAGTGCCATTTTCATAAGTCTTTGGTATCACTTGGCAAGGATTAAACCCGCGACCTCCTGCATCTGAGGTGGATGCTCTAACCCAGGGGTCTCAAACACATGGCCCACAGGCCGCATGCGGCACGCGAAGCCGTATACTGTGGCCCGCAAAATGATTGGCATCAAAAGGTGTTATGAGAGATAACAAAGGTGGTGTGGCCCAGGCCATCAAAAATGCCCTCATGCGGCCCCCAGGGTGGTTTGAGTTTGAGACCCCTGCTCTAACCATTAGGCCTATGGCTATTACAACATAAACAGTACCCAATAAAGGAGTTTTAAATAAAAGTTAAACATTTATTACAAAATCTGGCCCGGAGGAAAAGCCTATTATGGTCAAGTAATTCAGTTAGCACTTTGATACATGTACCTGTAATTGTTTCATAAACTCAAAGACAGAATGAAAACCAACAAATAGCACATAAAAGAATAGAACAGCAAAGAGATGGCTAGTTTTATTGTGCTAACTAAAGAAAAGTTTGCCTTATAATGGTAACACTGTTCAAATAATGCTATGTGATGATTGTCAATCCATTTCTGTGATGTAACAAGCAATTTTAATTAGTAAATGGTTACAAAATAAAAAGCAGTACAAATTTTATTGTCTGCATTTTTTTAAAATTAGTAACAGAAAAGTCAGCAATGTACACTGTATGTATATGTTTACTTGCTTGTTACTCATTTTTCTTGGAATAGACTAGATGCAAAAAGCTAGTAAAAGTTACTGGTGGTTAAAAATGATCAGTCATACAATGTAGGACACATCTACCTACATGTACCCCAATCCACCAGTCCGATGTTGGGGTACATCTACATACAATCAAGGGACATGCATTACATCAAGTTTGAGAAAATTAACAGCAACTTGGAGAAACATATTTTAGGACACTCTATTTATCAGCCACCTGTGCAGTAAGTCCACTTGATCTAATGTTGCACAAACGCATGTATAATAGCTTAGAATAACTCGATACAGAGTTCAAATTTTGTGAAGCTCGGATGGCACATTTTGGTACCACCACTGTTTTGTACCTCTGAAAACTTATTTTCAATCCTTGTTTCTGTAAGTATACAATATCTTGTTGCCTACTTAACACCAGTGGCTTCCTGAAATGGCACCGATTCTCTCAACTTTGACAACTAATGCCAACATCTGTGCATAACTGGTACATATATAATACACACAAAGTGTACTGACCACTTCCTACTCCTGTCGGTGTAGTCTCTACCGAAGTTCAGCCACTACACAATGAAAACTCCAGAACTTACAGGTGGAGTAATTTTTAAACTACAATGTCCTGTTGGATAACAGATCTGTAACCCATGCTTTTAGCACCTGCATTAAATCCTTTCAGGATATAGACATAAAAAGCTAGTCCACAAACTGGCCAAGTCAAATCAACTCTTGATGTGAAGCTGATTGAATTTAGTCACACTGGACGAGAGAGATACAATTTGAGAAAGGAGAATTAGTATGCAGTGTTCATCAAACTACACACCACAGCACTCTCCAACAGCTCAAGTGAAATATGGCCCATACTTTGTATTGCAGGAGTTGCTCAACTGATGTAAATCGAACATAAACTTTAACAATCAATGTGAATCTGTACTGTATACGCTCATTTGTAAGTCAAGTCATACTGCAGACATTGACTGATCTGCCATCACATAATGCAATGGCAGCTCAGCATCTATGCTTATTCTACTGACTACTCCTAACAAACTGCATAGACCCAGATCTTCCAGTACATTACGTGATGGCAGAGTCTGTGCAGTTTGCTATTGCAATGGACTTGTAAACAAGTATATATGGAAGTTGCACATACCTTAATTTGCATCCTTCAAACATCCCTGTATTTACATGTGCCGGACATGCTAGAGTTGTATGAACACCATCATGGCCTCCAAATACCAGCTCATAATTCAAAACTTCAGTGAAGCCTGTGACTCCAAACTTAGATGCACAGTAGTCTGTCAATTTATTCAGTCCTGTCAAACCAGCCGAGCTGCCAATATTTACAATATGTCCATGATTTTTCTTGATCATCGATGGGAGAAAGCACCTTGTTGTCTGAAAAAAAAGTTTCTAATATTGGAAACATTTAATTAAATTTTCACTTTTGTCTTTTAGGTTTTTTTGGGCTACTGTTGTGTACTTGTTAGCTTATCAATAAAATGGCTTTCAGTTATGTCTTTCATTTAAAGGTCTTTTTTTAAAAATCTTTTTCAGCTGCTACGAAGAGATATGAACTTGTCCATTGTTTCTGTTGATACATTTCTCAATGACAATCCATTACACTGGAATACAGTGTTCCCCTGAACACATGAAGTATCTTAACATAAGGAATAGTACTGATTTTGAAAAGTAGCTTCTTTTAATGTTAAATATATAGAATTAAATTTTATTAATTATTTTCACTTTTCTTGTCAAAAAGTTGCATTTCTTTGATTTTAAAGAAATGTTATTTTGGGATTTCATGTAATATTTAAATTTGCCACCTGTGCTACTCGTTCAAATATACCCACAAATCTCCACGCTACAGTACATGTAGACAAAATGGTCATGTAAACTTGGTCGAAAACTCATACACTAAACATCCAATTTAAACAATGACAATGAAACTGATACACTAAGCAAAACTTTAAATTTTCCAAACATAAGATACATTATATGTCTACTATTGATACATACAATCTACATCTGTAACGTTTACATGACAACACAAGGCAATGTATCTAAAATATCACTGATTTGATGGACTAGAGCATATGAATCAGCAATATTTTAAATATGTTTTTGATACATTGTTGGGTGTCAGTCACGTAATCAAATTACAATATACAATAACCTCCAAGATTTTTTTCTCAGGGAACTGTATTACGTACTTTCAATAGCTAATTGCACACTATCCACAGTGCCAATGCTTACAATTTTGCCAGAGGATTATATACAGATGCTTCCCGTTAAGGTCATTAGCAGACGATATTCTGTCATTTTACCTGGATGATGGGCAACCTGGCAGTTTCTCCTATATGCAACCACCAAAATGCTCCATTTTTAACTTGGCACACTGAAGCAAATAAAGATACCAGCAGAAAGCCTGATTTGCGTTCTGGTTATGTATGTATGTTTTGAAACAGTATCTTGAGATTCAGTGAATTTATTTCAACTTCCAAACACCATATAAACTCAAACGGTAAATCTGTCTGCATACCACAAATATGGCTGCTGATGACATCATTCAGGAATTATATACAGCTGAGGAAATTTGCTTTCATATGGTCTGTTTGAAGTGAACAATAATTCCTGTTATGTAACAGTCAAATCATGTGCAAGGGCCAAATGCTGAGCAGACACTTGCTGTGGTGGAAAACTTTCATCAAACCAAATTTGGAGTAAAAAAAAAATTAGGAAATGGAACAACTACAATATACCATTAACTCTGGGAAAAGATGTGCTACATATTAGTTTCAAGGAAGTACACTATGCTCTTTGTGCAATCATACGTCATCAAATCATTCTGCTGGGTACAGAAGAACTACATAAAATATAAATCCCAAATCCAGAGATGTGAAACATCTGGTAAACCCAATATTAACATGACAGTTTCCTATATTTCGGAAGGGCAATCACTTTTCCTTAATAGCGTTTTTATTTGACATCAATGCATAAATTCATTTTCCATATATAGTTTCATATCAGTGCTTCCTACTGAGAATGGTTTAATGCTGTTTCGGCACTGCTTCTGTGCCCAGTTCTAGCCATTAAGGAAAAAATATAGCACAGTTACAATGACCTTGGATAAAAATAGAGCAGTTACATTGACCTTGAAGGAGCCACTGGAAAAAATATAGCAGTTACTAGGAACTTCAAGTCTCCATTGGATAATAAAAAATAGTCCAATACAACTGCATAAACCTAGATCTGCCATCACATAATTGTCCAGTAGAGCTGGGTCTATCTAGTCTGCTAGAAATAATTAGTATGAGAAAAAACACAGGCGCTGATCTACCAGTGCATTATGTGATGGTAGATCAGGGTGTACATTGTCTGCAGTCAGATCAGAATTACAAGTAAGCATTTATAGTAACAAGCAGACCTAATTAGTTAATCTTCCAATTAGAAACACTCCTAATCTCTATAATAATGAAAAAGAATTTGTACAGATATTCTAAATACTTGTGTTTCTAAGGCAATTATTCGCTAAACAGTTTCCCTTTTTTCCTTACAGTACCACATAAAACTAAACCAATTTAACTGCAAGACTTCCCAGTCTGTTATATATAGCTCAGTTGAAAAGGACATTCATTTCATAAAGAAGTGAGATACTATGGTTACAAAATGACAAATGTGGGTGGTACATCCTGTGGGCATAGTAATTAAAATACAAAATTCCAAAAACACACTGTACATCTTTTGTTAATTGTGCCCTGTGGTCTCATTCAGTAGACTTATAAGACATTTAGTAGGGATGGTTATTACGTTTTAAAAGTTCTTGTCAACTGCATTTGAATGAAATGAAAATTTGCAAAAGAACAGAAAGCTGCATTTCTGTCGAAGTATTTTAATTTCATCTCAATCCAACTTTAAAAAAAAAAAACACAGCAATTTTGATTGATTTACAAAGGACCAGCTTCCAACCTGTATACCATACAGGAATTTTCTAACCAATTAGGCCTGAATTTTCTAGCTAACTCATTAAAAGGTTTCTATTAAAAAACTTTGTCATAATGTTTTCTTTATGATTCTGTCAGTGTCCATTCCTTATTTTCTAAACTCAACAAACTACCTGACTCAAAATATTAATCCCATAGCTCTTAAAAAATGTCTAAAAGAAGGTATTTGGTATTGCATGTACAAAGAAAATAACCCTCAGCAAATGAAAAAGTATTAGGTATTGCTTGTACAAGGAAAATAACCTTCAGCAACTGGAAAGGAATTAGGTATTGCATGTGCAAGGAAAATAACCTTCATCAATATAAAAGGAATTAGGTATTGCATGTACAAAGAAAATAACCTTCATCAATACAAAAGGCATTAGGTATTGCATGTACAAAGAAAATAACCTTCAGCAATTGACAAGTTATCAGCGTATTACATGTACAAGGAAAATAACCTTCAGCAATACATAAGGTATTAGGTATTGCATGTACAAGGAAAAATAACCTTCAGCAATACAAAAGGCATTAGGTATTTCATGTACAAGGAAAATAACCTTCAGCAATACAAAATTAAATATTGAATCATAACCTACTTACCCAAAATAAAGCCAAAAGGTTTACACGGAATGTTCTTTCAATTAACTCATCAGGAATATCCAAAAGATTTTTGCCGCTGACTACTCCAGCATTGTTTATGAGCATTGTTACATCTCCAACTTCCCTGCACACTTTTTCAGCAACCTTCTTTACCTCCTCCTTTACACTAGTAACGATAATAAATAACAATCTTTTAAATGAAAATGGAAAAAAAATAATTTGTGTCTCTGTAAATAGGACACATTCTAAAGCAAAAGTTTTGTTCAATTTTGCTGGACAACTAATAAAAAAACAACTGAACCACATACAGTAATATCAATTTTAATCGTACCAGTACAGTAGATATACATTTGTAATGAATGAACGAATTTTGAAAAAAATTAGTAAAACTGTAAGAGCATACCCATCTACATGGATAATATATATATATATATATATATATATATATATATATATATATATATATATATATATAGACACACACACTCATATATATATTGTTGTGCCTCTATGGTCATAAACTAAGTAACAGAAGAAAAACCCAACAAGTTTTGTAAAACTAAACAAATGATTTAATTATCAAAATTATAAATGAAAATACGAGAGGAACTTTTGTAACAGTATTATGAAGTGAATCCAAACTAATCCTTATAAAGGTCTATGAAAGTACTAAATGAATGAAAAGTTCCTTATAAATATCAGAATCATAAAGTTACTCGTCCTCCAAGAGCAGTGACATTGTCATATTGGTGTTGTATAGAATTCCTTAAAGTTGTAACAGTTCCAGAATAATATTAAAGTCCAAATAATGAGCACTTTCTATTGCCACTGAACAGTCCAAACAAATTTTTATCCTCTTGAATATTATCTAAGTACTGGTAGTACAACAAAAAACATGTAAAACTTGTCTGCAGACTTACAACAGGAACACAAGAAATGTGACTGACTTCAAAATCGGAATGAAACTCATTGCTCAGTTCTCTCTTTATATACACTATCTACTGTAACTGACTTTTGCAATAGACAACAAGTGACAGAATACACTACTCATCTGCGTTGAATTGACCTATTTGTGTAACCTAGCCCAACCAATGTTAAGTTATAGCATTATTCTAGAAACTTTGCAACCTCATCAGCCACTGAGAAATTAAGCACATTTAAGTCTTATTATTAGGATTATTATCAACAATTGTCAAGATATATGTAAGCATCTATTTATAGATCCTATGCAATATTTAACTCTTAAGATAATTAGGTCACATATGTAAAATTTAACTAAAGATATTCTCTAGAATTCACAGCCATGAAATGTTTTTTTTTTTCTAAAATTGGTCAAAATCATGTACCAGGTGTTTAAAAAACAAATATATATATATCTATATCTATATCTATATATATATATATATATATATATAAATCTGTTTAAAGTTGGGTCACTCTGCAGACTGGCCAAAAATTGCCTTTACAAAATGAAGTGGCCTTAATGTAAAAGGTCACCAAAAACAGGCAAGAGAGAAAATTATGGACAGTGTTCCAGAATAAACCGAAGAAGTCTGAAGCAGTATTTAAAATTCAGTATTTAAAAAACTACAAAGTGTACAATTTTATTTTATGTTGTCTAAATGGATAAAACAAAAATCTCAACTCTTAACATCTAAGACTTAAAAAAAATATACATGGATGCATGCCAAGAATTGATGCTTGTTAACTAACAGTTATTTTGTATAATGTTAAAAAAATTTACATTGTTTTAGTAGAGGGGTAGACAAAATACGGTCCATGAACTGGTTTTATCTTTTAATAGTTACATCATAGGATGTAGCTTTAAAAATCATTATCCTGCCCTAGCCATGATGGAAGCTAACAAAGCCTACTTTATTAGATTTGCTGCAGAAATAAAGTTTAGCAATTATTCTAAAACTGAGCATTGATGGTCCTGGTATGGTGCCTCCTAATCTCCTCTACCATACTTTGAATGTTATTTCTCAAACATTTGCGTGTAAAATGGAATTAGCTTATTATGTGCAAATTTTATGCAACTTAAATTACAATCATAGAAAATGTTAGTAGTTGAAAATTTGCATTGTTCATATTATATAAATGAAACAAAATCAATGAAATGAAACGGAAAATCATACATTATTTGTCATGCATCATTTGGAAATGTATAGAACATTACTTAATTTGATGCAGTTTACTTTCTCTTTTTTCGCTGGAATGCACGCTAAATACTGGTATTTTGCCTCTATGCTTGCTCCAATTTGTCTGATGGACATCAGGGTTAATACAAAATCAATACTAATTAACATCCAATACATGGTTCTGCAGTACAACAGTTCTCAGAACAGGTACTTTTGTTGTTCAGCCTAATTCATTTGGATAATGGTGTAACATACAGATTGTAAAAATATAGCTTACAGACATGACATTCATCTTAAAGCCAAAAATAACAGTAGCAGAAAAGTTGGTTTAGTGTTTTATCGCATATAAATACAAGTAGGTTATTTAATATCAAGGCAATTGGAGTAAAGTTACCCTGCTCATGGACACACCAAGGCAGCACACCCAGGCTTATCCGATAGTAGGATTCGAACCTGCACTATTTCAGTCACGAGTGAGGCACACTTTTAAGCCACTGAGCGACCACAACTTTAGCAGAAATGGTCGAATTAATATTCATATTTCTGTATTGTTGCTTTAAAATAATGATAAGATAATTATATGTTAAAGATGCACCCTCTCTCAGAATAATTTGGTTATTTTAAATCTTTCACAGCAACAGTATTTTTACAACATTTTACATGGGTATATAGTGATGAACTTCATTTCTCTTTAATCACCAACTATATTTCCTTGTAAACCTCTATCCAAGCTAAGTACATAGGCTGCCCCAGTTGTTTATGAGAAGGGTTGGTTGATAATTGTTATGGGCTTAACATGATTTCTCAGTATATGATAGGTCATACATGTCAGCTAGTATAATGGGTGGTGGTTGTTGTTGTAGGGTTTACCACCATTTTCAGCACGAGAGATACATGGCGGAACCCTGGAAAACTCCGGGAAGAACCACCGATTCACGAGAAGCTAAAGGCAACCTTTCTCACGTACCCATATTAGCCAAGCCTGAGACTCAAACCCATGCAGACAGAGGTGAGATGGCAGTGATCCGGAATGGTGAGCGCTTTAGACCACTCGGCCCCCCCTATAATGGGTGGAGTAAGAACTTTAAAAAATCCTCGGAAGAACCATTATAGCATTGGAAGCTACTGGCAAGCTTTCTCACACACCCATATTTGCCAAGCCCAAGACCGTGCAGACAGAGTTCATGTGTCAGAGATCTTTAAAGGTACTCTATTCTACTCTACGGTCACTTGGTACTCTATTCTACTCTACGGTCACTTGGTACTCTATTCTACTCTACGGTCACTTGGTACTCTACTCTACTCTACGGTCACTTGAGACCCTATAAAAAGTGTGTGATTTCTGAGCCACTACCCTGCAGTTTCTGGCAGAGGCTAAAACATAAAAGCACAAAAACTGCCATTACAGTGACATTACAAAACATATTTTGACCAACTAAATTTTAGGTGCAGCTCTAAGAAAATGACATAATAAATGCAAGTTACCCCCCAAGATATGTGCGTTTCCAATTAGCTTGACCCTCCCTGTTTTTTGTTGCTGACTCAAGCACATTTTCCCCCAGGGTAACCCCCACCCCCCACAAATTGATTTGTGGATCTACCTGAGCCAGTTTGCCATGTACATGAAGCACTTAGTACATTATATATACTAATCATTTTAATATGCATAATGTTTAAAAAAAAAACCTACCTACCCCAATTTTAAAACCTGGGTTCATGAACGTTAAATTTTCAAGAACTTTAGTTCATGAATTGTTCTGCAATATCAGAGCTTGAACAGTTCATGAATGTTTCATGTTGAAATGTTCAGTACCTGTTCTAGAACATGTAAAGAACATCATTTTGGAAACATGCTCATGAAATGTTCATGTGCATTTTATAAATATTTCATGTTCTTGAACAATTTATTGATAATTCAAGAATCGTTCATCATATTTTCATTGGGGCAATCATTCATTTGGGCTGGAATTTATTTAAATTATTTAATTCAAGGTATTCTTCACTGGAAGTACAAAGTGCTCAAAAATAACATTTTTGGAAATAGAGTCTTGATTTTGTAATGACATTCAAATAAGGATATATTTTTGGATTGTATTATTGTAATTCAACAAAAGACACTCTAACATAGGCCTTTAGAGGCACATCTACACTTCCAGTGTTGGATTTATTTTGGAATACCACTAAAGTTTATTCAGAACTTTAATCATTAGGACTTGTGTTAGAAATTATAGGATTATTTAGAATTTAATTTGGAATACCCCAAGATCTATTACATTTTTCACCTGGTATTCTAGGGAATTAAATTAGTTTTTGAATTTTACAAAACTTGTTGGTTCTTGCTCTTTTCTGTTACTTTGTTCAAGACCATAAAGTCCTGACACTGTCCATGGAAAATATACTCCCAACTTTTCTATAATTAAGGGAGAGTGCTTTTTAGAAGACAAAACTATCCATGGAAAAGATTCTTCCAACTAATCTGTAATTAAAAGGGTGGGTTTATCACTAGATAAATATAGTCAGTGTATCCTCTAAGGGTGCAAGACAGAGTCAAAAATCTCTCTGGTGTCAAAACTGGGGGTCAGACTGAGTAAAATACAAACTTTGGTATTAAAACAGGGGTCATATTACAAATCTTGGTTTCTCTGAAGTGCAAATGAGGGTAAAGGGAAACACATAGTACAATTTGATCTGTTTCATGAACTGTAAATTAAATCAGTTGTAATGAATGAAGGCTGATTATTTTTCACCCGCATACAGTTGATTCGAAGATCAATACCAGTATCATGGCAAACCTGCACTTGACTGCAGGTTTCATATAACTAGGGAAAGATGACCTCTTTAACATCCAAGCAATTGCATCTTTTGACAGTTATTGGAGGTATTCACAGAAATCAATCCAAGATAAACATCTTGGGTGCAAATAGGTGAAAAGTCCTCTGTTTGAGGATCAGACTATGTAAACGGTGATTTTACCATTGCAAAAATAGTTTTACCGTGTGATCTGTCAACAGTTTGGTTAAAATATATTTCTGACATGAAAACCTCCTTTACCATCCTCAAATGAAATCTTTTATCACATGCCAACAGAATTTTGCACAAATACAGCAGAAAACATTCTCTCTGGCACAATGTCACAGGAAAGTCATGATGTCTCAGGGGTCATAACATTGCACAGAAGTCAAAATGTCATAGAAGAGTCACGATCTCACAACAGTGCTAACATTTCAGACAGTTATATTGCATGTTTTGAAGTTTGATCAATAAGAAAATGTAGTACAGTTTGCAGTTGTGTTCAAATTACATGAAGTACAAAATATTGGTTTTAATGGCATGTTTTAATGATCACCATTTTGGATCACAGAGGTAATTTTAGGACAGCTGGGAAGATAATCCCTTTAATACTGAATCAGCTAAAAACCATGTAAAGACCAAAGGCAATATACATTTTTTTATGTTCTAACAGGAATATGTTCAAAGCATACATATTTTCACATTTACTATGAAGTAAAATGATGGAGATCAGTTATGAAATATAAAAAAAGTGCATGAGATTTGGACAAAATCCCTCCCATCCATATAATAAACTATAACATAGATTGTCTCAAAAAAGCTTGAAAAAGTTTTTCGCAGCCAATGTAGGCCTTAATTTTCATGCAGAAGATATTTTCAAGCAAAATATTCTCTCTCTCTCTCTCTCTCTCTCTCTCTCTC